>VZTL01021258.1:0-32441 GCA_013400535.1 Scopus umbretta
CAACCTTGGTGATTCTATGATTCCATGTATGTGTGTGCATAGGGGCATATATACGAGCACGTTCATGTGTGTGCACTGGGGTGTAGGGCTGTGTGTGAACACCAGTTCATGCAACATGAGTGCATGTTGGTGTACGGGCACATGCCTGTGGGCGTAGGGGTGTGTGCACAGGCACATGTACGTGTGCATGGGGGGCCCATCCATGTGTGTGAAGGTGCTGGGTGCCTCCCATGGCAGAGCCTGCTCTGTGCCAGCCATGGGTGCTGAGTTCCCCAGTTCTCTTGCAGCCGTTTATGGGGCTAGGCACAGGTCCCGGTGCCCTCGCTGGGTGCTCACGGCTCTGCTCCTCCCCACAGACAGCCTGCAAAGGCCTTGCTGAGCCTTGGGGAGTTCCCCAGCTCCACACTGCTGCTCAAGGGGCTCTCAGCAGTGAGAGGTATCACCAGCCCCCCCCGCCACTGGGGGAGGGGACTTTCTGGGTGCCCAGGGGTGAATGCCAAATTTGCTGCTGCCCCAGAGCCACCAGGTTGTCAGAGCGAGAGCAGCCCCAATGGCAGGAAACACCTGCATGAAGGTGTGGGCATGCCAGGGGCTTCTGCACAAAACCATCCTGCTGCAGAGCTTGCTTTAAGGGGGAAAAAAAACAAAAACAAAAACAAAACCAACACCCTATTCCTGTTTCTGCTGCAGCAAAACCTGAAAAGATTCGAAACGTCTTTCAGGACACCCACAGAGAAGAGCTCTGGTTGAGCTCCTAGGGTGGCTGCAGGCAGCAGAAACAGCCTGGGATGGAACCCGAGCTGCAGGGCAGAGACGTGCCGGTGGCAGACCCTTGCCACAGGAGCCGCTGCTTTGCCGGCCGACCCCTGCCTTCCCTCTGTAAAAGCTGCTGTGGGGGAAGTATTTCAGCAGGGAAAATGGGAAGCAGCGTCTGGGTGGTGACAGCAGCCCCTGGGAGCTCTGTGACCTCCTGTGACCTTCCTGGGCAGATTCTGCAGACATGGCAGCCTCAACTGCCTGGAAGGTCTTAAGGGGAAGAGGTTTAGACAAGAGTCTCCCCAGGCTGCAGGAGCNATGGGCTTCCTGGTGGACAGGAGGGAAGAGCTCCAAGGAAAAATGGAGGTGCTCTCCAAATCCTGCATTCCTCCCCAGACAAGCAGGAGCAGAAAACTGGGTGCACCCCTAGTTCATGGTGCAGGGGGGTAAAGCACATGACTCCAGCCAGCAGGCCCCTAAATAATTCCCTTCCCCTGCATTAGACCTGCCATTCATGTAACACTCAGGTTTCCACCAGATCATGACCAAAACCATTTATTACAGGAGTTATTTAATTTAAACTCAATTATTGCACAGCTTCCTTAAAAAACCAAAACAAAAAAACCCCAACCATTAAAACCCAGGCAGCAACAAGCACACCTCAGCCCCAGCACAGGCTCTTCTACTTGCACAGGACTCTGCTCTTTTCACCCTGGGCTTCAACCAGCCCAGGGCCTAACAAAGCCCAAAGAGCAGAAGAGGGACACCTACCTTCTGCCCAGGGAGCTACTGGCTCCAGCTCCCACAGCAGCAAAGCACAGCCAGCTGGCCCCAGCCTGTATCTGTATCCCTGTAGGATATGTAGCCCTGCAGCTCTGCCTCGTTTGCTCTCCTGCCGCCGGGGGGGCATAAAAGCAGGGTGGGCAGCAGCACCCCATCTCCTTAGTGAGAGGTCTGTGCTTGGCTGCTTTCTCAGTCTCCCCTTCCTTAAAATCTTGCTGTGGCAGGAGTAGAAGAAAAGCCCTTTCTCTGCTTGGATCATCAGATCTCCTCATTTCTCCTTATGCGCTAACTGGGGGTTGCAGGCTACAGTAACTCATTAATGAGCCAGGCAGTAGGGGTTCTCCTAGCTTTGTCCTGCTGGGGTTTCTTTCTCTCCCCAGCTTCACACAGGCTCCCCGTTTGCCCAGGAACCACTTTTCTCTCCAGCAAGGCTCAGGTGCTGCTTCTGATTCTCTGCCTTCCTACCCTGGCCAAGGGAAGACTTTTCTCTGCTGCTGAGCACCCCTGAGTATCAGGAAATTTTGTTATAGAGTATACAGGTATTCCAGAAGTCATCCCCTTTACACCTGAATGAGTTATGGGGGGTTCAGTACATGAAATATATGTGCAATGGAGGGAAGGTGGAGAAGGGAGCAGGGCTATGTGGGACATCAGGGAGCACCCCTGCTTGGCTGTGCCCGACTCCCTCACCCATGAGGTTCACGGCTGGGTGCACGTAACAGCACTAGAAACTGAGCCTGGCTCAGAAAATCAATTTCCAAAATATTCCTGCAACCATCTGCTTCCCACTGTCCCTGCTCACTTGGGCTCTGCCTTGCAGGTCCCCAAAATAAGGAGCTCAGGGCTGGGATCTGCTTGGAGGAGGTGGTGGTGGGCAGCTCTTGCTGCTTCCAGGAAAATCACTGTTCCCTTTCAGGAATGGGTGAGTTACGGGAAGGCTTGTGCACCAGGACAGGACAACTCCACTTTCAGCTGAATCCCACAGCCACAGCTTAGAAATCGTGATTTTGGGGCAGAGCCGGTTGCACGGTGTAAATCAGTACCCCAGCCCCTGAAATCAACCTGGCTGCAGGGAGCTACAGCACCTGAACTGTGATAAGGGAAAACTTGCTTCTCCAGGCAAAACCACTTGCCTGGGACTATGTGCATGAAAGAGCTCAGGTTTTCTGCTCCCAGCTCTGTTTCCATCAGGAGTCAGCCCTTCCAACATCGAAAGCGTGGAGGTTTCACCTGCCAGGCATTCTTTCTGTCTTCCAGGTAGCTGCCCTGAAATGCCATTAACGCTGGAGAAAAGGCAAATTTCTTATGCTCTTAAAATGCCCAAGAAAGCTTGAAAGTCTTCAGCTGTTAAAACTTTGGTGCTCAAAATGGCTCTTGCAGAAGGTGCTGCCAAACACCCTGGCTTTGCACACCCCGAGGGTCCCGCACCCTCGCCCCTGCCACGCACCCCCATCAAGCAGCTGGCGGCTATTTCTGCCTTAGCGCTGCAGCGAGGGCTTTAATTTAAGAAAGCCATTTAGTTCTTTTTTTAAAGCACAAAAACTACCTCCAGATATGGCATAATGGGATCCAGTTACCTAAAAAAAAATCCACCTGATTCCTCCTCTCGACTCCTTCAGAGAGGGGTGTTATTATCTCCAGTAATAAATGTTGGAGCAGGAGGAGCAATATGCGATTTTCTTTTTTTCCCCCTCTTCCACATGAAACTTGTGGTGAAGAAGTTTGGCTGCGTGGGTGCAGAGGGGTTTGCTTTCTCTTTTTTTCCAGCAATGGCTGGAATCTGGCTGGATGCTCGTTTTCATCACAAATTGCAACGATGCTTGTCTGTGCCGTCGCTGTTTGTTCCCTGTGTGCGTTCAGCTCCTGACCAAATACAGGAGGAATTTTGCTTATATAGAAACATAACCTTGTATAGGAATAACCTATAGGAATAACCACAACTGTCGTACCACAGATGTTTACTTCCAGCTGCCTTCGGTTTTGACATAGCAAGGACGCTCCACGTGGCTTCTCAAATAAAATAATTACAAAATTACTGAAACAAAGCTTTGCAGCGGTAAACAAAGTTAACAAATTCTCTCCAAATGAAGCCTTGAAATGCTCGACTCAGCCTCACAAATAAATGCCCAGCCCCGTGACCTGTTTTTCGGGGAAGTGGGTTGTCACGATGGATGAACTGCCCAGCGCCGGGCAGGAGCAGAGGGAACATGCACAGAGGAGGGCATTGGCACGCAGCGGGGCAAGAGCGTGCCGAAAGCACAGCCCCGTGGGACGTCCCAGCGGGGAGCGGTGTCGCAGGAGCCGGTGGTGGGCCTGCAGGCTTGTGTTGGAGCAGTGGAGTCCTTGCCCTTAAAAGTCTGGGTTCCCACGCTGCCAGAGTCTGCCTGGGCACCAGAGAGGGGTCGGAGCAGCTTTCGGGGTGACACTGTGATAAACCCTTTAGAGCGGTGGAAAACTACTGTATAAATACAGCCAAATAAGGTGTTGGATCCTATCAGATTCTCAGTTGCTGTCACTGATAAAGAGCGCTATTTTACACAGAAGAACATATTTAGTGGGTGCCAGAAAAGAAATTATCAGCAAAGCAGAGAAGAGCAGGGTCACGGATACAGCCCGTCCATACACTCCCAGCTGGGGGGTCCTTGGGGGTGGCAGGGGAGGAGGGAGCAGAAGCAAACCTCCCTGGGTGCTGTGGGAGCAGGGGGGTCAGGGGAGCTGCTTCCCAGCAGCCACACAGGGAGGATGGGAGCACCTTTGCCATCTCTTTCGCACCGAGACCCTAATGCACCGCACCTTCCACCTGGGTCCCCCCGGCATTTGGATATAACAAATGCATTTGGATATAACATTTCTCGCTGTCCTGTTTCCCAGGAGCTGCCGGCTCTGCCTGGCATCGGCATGAAAAACAGTCAGTCTGAGGCCATCAGTGGGTTTGGGAGCTTCGGCCTGTGTGAATAACGCAGCCAAAGGGGCAAGCTGGGTGGGTGCTGGGTGCAGGGAGCCAGGCAGCCTGCCTGCAACCCCCAGCCCACCCTCGCCTCCTGCCGCCGGGCCCTTCCACACCTTGCCTGGCCAGTCTCTGGTCTGGGCTACCCCAGTGCACGGGGCAATTTTTTTATTCCCAGCACCACTGCTGTACAGGTGAGGTCTCCAAATGCAGAGGGATGATTTCATCCTCACCCCACTCTGTACCTCCTGCTCAGCCTCATCCTCTTCGAAGCTGCTCGAAGGAAACGTCCAAGCCTACAAGAGCAGCGGCTCCACCGCTGTCAAGCCAGCTCCTTCCTGAGCGGAAAGCCAGCCCGTGTCCCGCTGGTGCTGCCGGCAGCAGGAGCAGCCTGCGGGGCCGGGTGCCAGCTCACACCCTCTGCACGCCACTGTAGAGCTCTTCTCTGGGCTGTGGGGCTGACGGCACGTTGAGGTAGATCTCCCGCTGCTCCAGCTGGGAATTTTGCACGCTGGCATATGTAGCCTCTTTTTCCTCTTCCAAATGCTGGGAAAGAAGGGGGATAAACAAAAAACATCCTTTGACGGGTTGCTCCAGGGCAACACCATCTGCTGGAACCTCCCTCAGCTGCTTTAAGCACCCAGGAGCAGCTGTGGGGACTGCAGAGGGCACCCACATTATCCAGGGTCATTTGCACCCCGGCTTGGCATGTCCCTTTGCAGCCCCCTCCCCATCCAACCCATCCCACTGCCCACGCTGTCTCCCACCCGCCCTGCCTTTCCACCTACCGCCTCGAGCTCAGCACTGCTTTGCACTCTCTTACCTTACCACTCTGCTTGACCTCCATGTATTCGGTCGCGGTGTTTGCCAAATAGCGGAAACCCTTGGCATTGCTGTACAACTGGCTCTCGGCTGTGCCCGTGGGGTGGTTAATATCCACATAGATCAAGGCATCCGCTCCCTGACATGCGAAAGAGAGGGATGAGCTCTTAACCTACTGCTGCTCCCCTGCCTGCAGCCCACAGAGGTGGGAACATCTCCCGTCCTGCTGCCTTCCTTGATGAGAGCTGAGATGGCTGCAGGAGCACTGGGGGAAAATTTAACCTGCAGCAAGGGCTGGCTCAATGTTCCCCAGGGGAAATCTGGTTCGTGACACTGGCCCCTCCTTGAAAGCTGGCAGAAAACATTAGAAAATACTTCCCAAGCAGTGACTGAAGATCAGCTGCCCCACAGCCTCTTCAGGTGTGCTTTGCTGCAGGTTCCCAAGGCTGTTTCACCCAGAGAAGCAGCTCCCATGCTTGGGGGCGCTCAGGGAGAAACCTCTCAGCTCAATCCTAAATTCCCTTCCCAGGAATACTCTGCGATAGTCATAAAAAATCCCTGGTCGGGATCTTCCTGTTGGCAAACAGAGCCCGAAGGATCCCTCCCAGCCTAAAGGGCCATGAACCTGCCTGAAAGCAAACGGATCTGTCAGCTTGTTTGCTCAGCTCAGGGTATAACGTTTCCCCTCCCCAAGCGAGCTTGGAGCACGCTATTAAAAGACCTCATGCGGTTTGCCTTACTGTATGTGATGTGCTGCGAGTCCTGTCCATCTCTACAGCTGCTCCGGAGAGGGCTGGATGAAGCACAGATGTGGTTAGACATGAGTGAAAACAGAGGAGAAGAAAGTATTAAAAGCTGTGCTGCCGTTGTGGATCTTGCTGTAAAGCAAGAAGGGAACCTGTTGCCCCATCAACCATCTAAACCAGAGCAGTTCTTCAAATAAAACCAGATGCCACCCACCAGCTGGTGACATCTCCTCCTTCCCTCCCTGTCCTTCATACTGGCCTTAAACTTTGCACCAAGCCTAGTGCAAGCCTATGCAACTGAGCGGGTCTCGAGAAGCTGATGGTGCCCAGACAAACTCAAATGGGTGCTGTGCTGGGCAGCACCCATCCTGAGAGCTGCCATTCCCCGCTCCGGCAGGTACCAGACCTGTGGGACAGTCCCACTGCTCCCTCGGGGGAAGGAGACCTCCTTGGTGGAGGTCTTGGTGATGGACCCAGGAACTGGATGGATCAGGGAGGGAATGAGGGAGAAAAAAGAAATACAGAGGAAAAAACAAATATAGCAGAAGACGGGCTCTGGTGCAGAAACTGTGTGTGTGTGGCAATGACAGACTTCACTTACCCTGCTTCTTCTTCCTGGACAGCATTACCAAAACACCAGCAGCAACTGCAAGCAAAAGAAGAACCACTACGATGCCTGGAGTGAGGATGTGCTCAATCACGTCCAAGCTGCGAGAAAAAAGAGTTTCTGTTCTCACACTTCCCCTCAGAAGCGGGCTCGGGAGGAACGAGGAGGGAGCAGGCGTGCAGGCAGTGGCTGTGGGTGACAGGGCTTGCCTTGGGAGGAAGGTAAGCAGGCGTGGGGGAGGTCAGGCTGCAAGGTGGCCATGGAGCAAAGCGAACCGAAAACTGCAGAAGCAAATGGAGACTCTAGTCTGAGAGCTTCACTATTTTAAGGATCAGTTCCTGCACCTGATTTTGTTCTGGTTTAGCTCCACTGCTTGTTGGCCTTGTTGTCACAGGCAACCAGGCAAGGCTGGTGGGCCCGCTACCCCTTGAGCATGCTGATGGGAAGCACGGGCTTTGCCCAGTACCTGCATCACCTCCAAGAGGGAGGAGAGGAAAGAAGCTCTGCCGCTCTGGTCTCACGCTTTGTCAACTATCTCTGCAGGGCTGTGTGTGACCGCTAAGCAGAACAGGACCCAGCTCAGCACTTGGTTTCCCACAAGCAGATGGTCCCTCTGAGTTTTGGGGAAGGAAATGATGGCAGTGCTGCAGACAGAAATCCCTTCTTGCATGGTGATAACGTGCATCTTGCTTAAGCGGCAAGACGAACTGGGGACAAGCAGGGCTTTGTTGAGGCCAAGCGACCGGGGCGCTGGGATTATTTTCCAAGCGAAGTGGCTGGCTGAGAAGATGAAACATTGGTCTCTAAAGGCAAAAGCAGGACATCTGAAACCTTAAGAGAGGTGTGAAGAGCCTGGAGGGTTGCAGGGCTCCAGCTGCACTAAAGAGACCTCATGAAGGGAGGTGGCCACTACAAGCAGGATCTGGTACTCACTGTGGAAGGCTGGAGTCTTTGTGGTGGGACAAGTTTGATCCTGGTCGCGCAGCTTCCCCCTGGGCAGTTGTCTGTGTGGGGACTGATACAGAGCTAGTGAGATCAGGGTGCTTGGTGGTCAGGGTGTAGCGCGATGCCGGGGTGGAGGAAGAAGGAGCTGTAACAGAAAGAGGAGAGGCTCCGTCAGTCTCCCTGCCTCCATGGGGGAAAATGCTGTGGGTTTTGCAGCAAGTCAGAAGTGACCCACTTACTGTCACACCAGGAGAGGCTGGGTCCCCTCTGTCACATACAGAGCATGCTTCTCGAGGTGGGAGGGCTGTAATGCCCTGCCCAGGAGGCTTTTTGGAGTCCTGCCCCCCCCGCCTTTCCAAATGCATACATGCACGCAGCAGAGTTCACCTTGCAGGAAGGGGGTCTGGGCACCCCATGCCCAGCCCAGCACAAACACAACAGCCCCCTCTAAGTGTCCCACTGCAGGGGCTGGTCCCTGACGAGGGGATGGAGAGGGACGTTCCCTAAGCCCAGGGCCTGGTGCCCATAGGCACTGACTGCCCCACAGCAGGAAATGGGGCAACATGGTGGGGTAAGGAACTCCCTGGTGTTATAAAATAAAGCAAGAAGAGCAAAGACAGGGCTAGCAGGATCTAATGAGAGGGGAAAATGGGGTACAGGGAGCAGGGTGGTGCACCCCAGCGATGGGGGTGGCTGACCCTGGGGCACCAAGACGGAGCCCTGGTGAGACCTGGGTGCAGGGAATGGGTGAAGGCAGCACCTGCTACGGTGGCAGACTGCGGAGTCCTGGTGACACGTCCTGGGGTACCACTGGGCCTGGGCACCCACCTCCTCCAGACTGCCGCTTCCTGCAGTCCCTGCTCCCAGCACTTGGAGGGGGACAGACCAACGCTNCCCGCCGGGGGCTCAGCCGCCCCGCAGGCTGCCCCAGAGCCCGGCTCCGCTCACGGGCAGCGGCGCCAGCACCGGCAGCCCGGCCAGCACCGGGAAGTAGTGGAAGGGGCCGGGGCTTCCCCGCGGAAAGGGGTGGTCCGAGGGAGGGCGGGGGCCGGGCTCANGTGGAGGAAGAAGGAGCTGTAACAGAAAGAGGAGAGGCTCCGTCAGTCTCCCTGCCTCCATGGGGGAAAATGCTGTGGGTTTTGCAGCAAGTCAGAAGTGACCCACTTACTGTCACACCAGGAGAGGCTGGGTCCCCTCTGTCACATACAGAGCATGCTTCTCGAGGTGGGAGGGCTGTAATGCCCTGCCCAGGAGGCTTTTTGGAGTCCTGCCCCCCCCGCCTTTCCAAATGCATACATGCACGCAGCAGAGTTCACCTTGCAGGAAGGGGGTCTGGGCACCCCATGCCCAGCCCAGCACAAACACAACAGCCCCCTCTAAGTGTCCCACTGCAGGGGCTGGTCCCTGACGAGGGGATGGAGAGGGACGTTCCCTAAGCCCAGGGCCTGGTGCCCATAGGCACTGACTGCCCCACAGCAGGAAATGGGGCAACATGGTGGGGTAAGGAACTCCCTGGTGTTATAAAATAAAGCAAGAAGAGCAAAGACAGGGCTAGCAGGATCTAATGAGAGGGGAAAATGGGGTACAGGGAGCAGGGTGGTGCACCCCAGCGATGGGGGTGGCTGACCCTGGGGCACCAAGACGGAGCCCTGGTGAGACCTGGGTGCAGGGAATGGGTGAAGGCAGCACCTGCTACGGTGGCAGACTGCGGAGTCCTGGTGACACGTCCTGGGGTACCACTGGGCCTGGGCACCCACCTCCTCCAGACTGCCGCTTCCTGCAGTCCCTGCTCCCAGCACTTGGAGGGGGACAGACCAACGCTGGATGTGGGAGATCCACAAGTACTGACCTGGCAACACGAT
Organism: Scopus umbretta; assembly: GCA_013400535.1. NCBI lineage: Eukaryota > Metazoa > Chordata > Aves > Pelecaniformes > Scopidae > Scopus > Scopus umbretta. Next base: position 9,469 of record VZTL01021258.1, read on the forward strand.
CACCTCCACCTCGTGACTCTCATCACGACGGATTAGGGCCTTTCGCACCCCGCAGAGGTAGGTGCCCGCATCCTCCTTGGCCAGGCCCTCCATGGTGACCGTGAACACCCGCTGCGTGCGGTTGTCCTGGATGGAGAATCGGTCCTGCCGCACCACCGGCTTCTGCTCCGAGGTGATGACCACGTCAGAAGCACAGGTAAAAAGCGTTCCCGGTATGCACCAGAATTTCGGGTTCATCTCGTGGCCGGCCTGGTACTTGCAGTTCACCGAGAGGGACCCCCCCAGGAATCCGTACACGGTGCCGGGCCCCGTCACCGCCCAGCAGCCTGCGGGGACACACGGAGCCGCGGGAGTGCCGNAAATGCGAAGAGGGGCCCGACGCATCGGGACCGGCCGGGCCCTGACCCGCCCGGGGCCTTCGCCAGCCCCCCGCCTCCCCGGTACCATCTCTGCCCGCAGCCCGGCCCCCGCCCGGGTGGTCCCTGGTGCTGTGCAAGGGGCGGGGGGACGTGCAGGGACTGACCTGGGGGCACGATCACCTCCACCTTGTGACCCTCATCACGATGGATTAGGGCTTTTCACACCCCACAGCGGCCGGTCCCGTGTGGGGCTTGGGCCCCGGGGGTGCCCTCAGCCCTACCTGGCAGCAGCATCCAGGCGAGCCGCAGGAGCCATGGGTGGGCTGACCTGGGCCTCGCGTCAGGGCAGTCCTGCTGCCCCTCACGCTCCTTCTCTGTCATGTCTCTGGGGCTTTGCTTCCTCTGCTGCCCGGCGTACCAAACCCGTTGCTGCTGGAGGCTTAGCAAGAGTGTGGGATTTCTTGTTTCCTCCGATCTCAGCTGGCTTCCTGCCTCCCCCGTCACTGAGAGCACTGCTGTGCAGTGTCCCCTGAGCCCTGCTGTCCCGCTCCTGCCCCTGCTCCTGCCCCTGCCTCAGGGACTCCCGGTTCTGCCTCTGGCACGACCCCTGCAGCAGGGTGCAGTCCTGCCTCTCCCTGTCTCGCTGCCACACTGCCCAGCCTCTCCGGCCACGCAGGGCACCCAGCGGGGGATCTGCCTCTCAAGGGGTGGCTCAGCCCTGCACAGGGACCCCCTGAACCCCAAACGTGCCCCCACGCTGGGTGGCAGGGGTGGCACAATCCCCCCCCGGTGTCCTCCCACCCATCCATGAGCGACTTGCTGAGCCTGCTCTGGGTTGGGCAAACCCTTCGGAAGCAGCTCCCAGGAGTGAGGAAGGGTTTGAGGACAGGTGGGAACAGGCAGGACAAATGCAGCCCATGCACAGGGACCAGACCCACGCTGGGTGTCACAGGGCCTTTCCCCTACAGCCACGGGCTCAGATCAAAGCCCCACACACAGAGCCGCTGCCAGTACGATCGCAGCTCTGGCCTCGGTGAAGGCGAGGAGACAGCTTTATTGCCAACAGTTAGTTCTAGTTTAGCAGTGCTGAGGGTGTTCCCTGGTGGAGGCACAGCTGAGCTCTCTCTGTCCCTGATTTGTGCCTGGCCCTGAACCTGGCCCCCAACAGCAGCAATCTGCGGCTGAAGAATCCCTGCCCCAAGCATCACCCGGGCCGGGCTCTGGGCTGCTGCGCATCCCTGTGCAGTTGCTCCCGGGTCCATTCTCCTGCAGGGAACAACCTGGGAACCCTGCGATTCCCTGCATCTCTGCCTTGGAGCTGCCACCTCCATCCCCTCCATACATGGTATTTCTGGGACAGGACTGTCCCCGCCTGACAGTGCCAGGGGCTGTCCTCAGATGGGGCAGGATGGGAGGTATCACCCACTTCCCCGCTGCTCCCTTCCTGGAGCTTTCTTGATCCTGTGTGTTCACCCAGGAGGTGGCACCAGCCAGGCACCGGGAAGACAAGACCCTTCAAACCCACCAGGAGCAGACAATAAACGAGGAGCTGGCAGCAGAGCAGCAGGGAGAGCGAGGTATGGGGCCTGTGACCAGGCTCCCCAGCCCACTCCCTCCCGGGCAGCCAAACTGCTGTGTCTGCAGTGGAAGTTTTGCCATGTGGGGCTGGCTCACAGCAGGCTGCCAGTTCCTGGTTTGTGCCTGCTCCTGGATGCTGGGACATTTTGGTTCCCTAAACAACACTGAAGAGAAACGACTCTCTTCAAAGTTTTCTGGGGGGACACTGGTGAAGTTGGTTGTGCCATGAGATGTGGGATATGGAGTAGCCCCAGGGGTGATGGAGGTGGCCACGCTCCTCTCCCTGATGTGGCTGTTGGAGCCACACATAAAGAGCAGGGTTTCTGCAGGGTTTCAGCAGTGTGCAAGTACCCTCTTTTTGGAGATGCAGAACCTGGAAAATAAGAGGACTAATGAGAAAAGGAGCCCACAGTGCAGCTGGGTGCGATGAGAGCTTTGCTCCCAGGCTGAGGGTGGCAAGTTGCTGTAGTGGGGGAGCCAGTTGCCCACGTGGCACCCTGTGACCCCATGTCCCCCCCAGCCACGCCACAGCATGTCCCCGCACAGCCCCACATGCCAGCATCAGCAGCCAGCAGAGCTCCAGGCAGTGCCAGCAGCTGAAGCAGGGAGCAGGTGGACAGGCAGACAGACAGACAGGCACCTGCAGGATGCCCAGGCTTTATTGCAAAATTGTCTTCAGTTGGCACCTCCAGCTCATCAAACGCAGGCTCTCTGTGCCCCAAACCCTCCCCTCTCCAGCACAGGGGCTGCCAGGAGGGGCCGAGGCTTCACGTGGGAGAAGCACCCGGTGCCAAGCAGCTCTTGGCACGGGGTAGCCATGACAGGTGGGGCAGCACCGGCAGGATGGGGAGCAAGGGGGGCGGAGGGTGTCCCTGTGGCTCCAAGGTGGTTGGGGCAGGTGGGCAGCCCAGTGCCCTGGTGCTACTGGCTGCCTCAAGGAGCTGCAGGTTTTCACAGTCGTGGCTGCTGTGCCGGCTCCTCACCCAGGCAGCCCGGCACACCAAGGCCAGTGCCATGGATGCTTTCACGCTGAGGAAGAGCAGCAGGTGGGTGATGCCGAGCTGGGACCTGGGCAGGAGAGAGGAGATGATGCTAAAGCTTGAATAGGGTCTGGACAGCAAGAATGGGGACTGAGGCACTTGCATGTCTGCTAGCTGCCCCATTTGCCCCCGGGATGCTCCTTGGGGCTGCTGCAACTGAGGAGACCCAGGGCTGGGGGATGCATGCAGGGGAAAAGGTATCTTAGGCCGGGGGATGCTGTTGGAGGCTTTCTGGACCCCAAACCCTGACTCACAGCACTGGAGGCTCCCCACAGCACGTGGAGTTGGTGGCCAACAGGCTCACTTTGCTGCCTTCGGTTGTGGTTGAAACAGCTGTGAAGAAAACGCAGAGTCAAAGCAAAGTAGAGACCCCTGCACCCTGTCCTGCCTGCTGCTCAGGGGGTCTCTGCCCCAAGACTTTGGCTGTGGAGGTGCAGGAGGTGGAGACAGGGGTCCCAGCCAACGCACTGGGCACTGGGGAAGAGAAAGAAGGAAAAGGGGGCTTTAACTGGGAGGGGCTGGAAACCCCAAAGGATGGGCTTACGGAAGCAGAGGTGCTTTAGTAGGCATGGTGCTGTTGGGTTGATGGTGGGACTAGATGATCTTAGAGGTCTTTTCCAACCTCAATGATCCTATGATTCTATGCTAAAAGGGAGCAAGGGAGGGGCTCTGCTCTGCCCTGCACAAAGCTCTGTACAGCCTCCTCCATCCCTCACCCAAATTTGCACTGGGCCAGCCTCCAGTGGGTCTCAGTGCCTGCAAGGAGCTTGTTCCCACTTTGACAATCCCTGTGTTCCCCTGGTTGGGGAGGCCCTGTGTCCCCAGCACTGTGACCCAAGTGATGGGCTCCCTCACGCACCTCTGCTTTGCCCCCAGCCCAGGTTTACCTGCGGAGACCATCACCTCAGTGTTGTGCCACAGGCTGAACCACAGGCTCGTCTTCACCCTGCAGGAGTACCAGCCTGCATCCCCCGGCGTAACACCGCCCAGCATCACCATGAATGAACGTGTCGTGTGGTTGTCCCTGATGGACACTCTGCCTTGTGTCACCGTCACCTCCGAGCCATTGGTTTGGGCAATGTAGGTGAAGCAAAACCAGAGGAAGCCTGAGCGGCACCAGTACTTGGGGTGGAGCTCGTAGCCTGGCTCGTAGCTGCAGGACACAGCCAGCAAGCCACCCTGCTCAGCCGTCACCTGCGTGGGGCCCGTCACTGCCCAGCTGCCTGCGGGGGACAGGGAGAGGTGCTGCAAGCGTGTACCCACGTCGCCTCGGGGAACCGGGAGGGATCTGAGCCTGGGATGCTCAGGGGCACCCTGTCCCGAGGGAGGCTGTGTCCATGCACCTGCTGCACTGGGAAGCGGTGCTGAGATGAGATGTCCCCAGTCGTTAAACAAAGAGCCCCCATCAAGCGTGCGTGTTATTAAATGAGCAAAAAGCCTTAGTACGAGGGTTCACATGACAGCAATACAAGCATATTTCAGAGATCACCCCCAGTAGCTGGCCACTGGCCACAAGAAAAGGACGGCGTCAGCTGAGCTCTTGCCACGACCACAGTGGGCTTCCTGAGCTGGCTTAGCCCCAGCCCCTCCACAGCCCTGCCAGAGCCCGTACTGACCTGTACTCCCGGGTCTCACCTGGGAAAAGGGTCCAAACCAGGAAAATCCTCATTTTCCAGCTTCTCGCTCCTGATGCAGATTTTTCCCCGTGGTTATTTACGAAGCACCCTGCAGGACGGAGCCAGGTTCACACATCCCTGGGCATCCCAGGAGTTTCACAAGCCTCCTTCTCCTGTTGCCTTCTTGGGCAGTATTTACTCACAGACCCTGGATGTCTTTTTTTAAAGGCGGTTGCTTCCTCCCCTTTGCCCGGGGACCATGACTCACCCTGGGGGTGTCTCATGAGAGAGACTCTCTGCTTTTGCTCTGAAACTGCCGCTGGTTCCCATAAAAATACGAAAATGCAGCTGGTTCCTCTGCCATGATGCCTGCCCCAGCGGGGAACCGCAGGCCCTCCCGCATGCACAGAGCCTGAAGGGCTTCGGGGGGCTTTGCAGGGCGGCCAGGCCAGAGCAGGGGTCTGGGGATTGGGGTAGAGTGAATGCAGGTCAGCCCCTGTGGATGGACCAGTCGGGACCACCGGGATGCTCTACTGGTCATGATGGACTGGGATGACAGACTGGGAAGATGGACTGGGATGATGGATAGCTGTCCCTGCTGCACTGCTGCTCCCCAGCTCCCGAGCTGGCAGCCGGTGTGAGCTGGGTTGCTTTTGTTTGTTTTCACAAGCAGAAGTGTCTCATTTCCCCCCCAAAATGCTTTTTTTTTTTTTTTTTTTTGGCACAGCTGTGGGTTTTGAGTGATAATGGTGTTTTTTTCCTGAAATTAAATGTTTTCACTGAAAGTTTCAGAAACCCAAACACAAAAAGCAAAGCCACTTCCCTGGCAGCTGCCTTGCCAATGGCTTTCTTCCTCAATACCTCTTGGAAAGAGCAAAAAGCACAAATCCCCAGCCCTGCCAGAGGCTGAGGCTGCTCCTTCCCCGCATCCCGTCCCCTCCCTGTCCCCCTGCCATGGCAAGAGGAAGCTCTGCATTTTCCTTCTGATCATCAAGTGACCCCATTCATTCCCAGTGAACCGTCTGGCTGTCTGTGAGCTGAGTCGCTGCAAATAGCAGCAAGATCTAAATTCAAGAAATAGCTGGAGATTGCAAACCTCCTTTCTGCTGGTAAGCCTTCCTGGCAAGGCTGGGCAGCCAGGGCTCCAGCTGCCTCCCCAGCCGCTCTCGTGTTCCTTGCTTTGAGTGTCAGTTCCCATTGTCACCTCCTAACGCAGCCCCAGCAGTACCAGGGTGCCCCGGGGACCCCCCAAAGGGGACGAAAGCAGCAGAGCGGCTCTATGGGCACACCAGTTTGTCCCCTCTCTCCTCCAGACCGAGCCCTCACAGAGGAATTTCTTTATTGGATTTACCTGCATCCAAAGGAATTTGCTTGTTGCTGAGCTGGAAGAACACCCTGCTCCTCAGCCTGTGCAGGATCAGGGATGCGGTTCCTTGCCAGCCAAGAGGTGTGGGTCAATCTGCCAAAGAAACACAGGGGCAGGGGGCTCTTGGGTTCCTGCAGGCCAGGGGATGGTACCAGCATGGCCTTGGGCTCCAGCATCATGGGCAGAGGTTCTCACGTTGCTGAGGCACCGTGGTGATGCAGCAGCCACCTCCTGCAACGCTCTTGCCCCCTCTGCCACAGCAAGGACGTCCCCAGGGGTGATCACAAGGACATTCCCTGGGGTGGCCCCGCAGGGACCCTCTACCCATGAGGGATGCTCTATGAGGAGTAGGAAACCTTTTCTCCTGGGAAACGTCACCCTGGCGTCACCCTCCTCCTGACACAGGGTGTTTGCATACATACCATTATCCTCTGGCTCGGGGTCCTGTTTCATGTCACTGCAGCCACCCTGGCAAGGGGACAGCATGCCTCCACAGCCCTGGGGCACAACTGGGTGGTGTGGGGGCTCCCCAGGGCAAGCAACCGCACTGCATGGACCCTGCCCACGCTGCCTGCACTGCCCACGCTGCCCACACCAGGGACCCTCACCTTTTCCAGGTCCAGCTTGTGGTGGTAGATGGGGCCGTGGTCCAGCTCTGCAGCGGTGTCTGGCTTGCGGAGGGCAGCGGGGAATTTAGTGTGAGGAGGCAGTGTGCCAGAAAGAAGAAACACGGGGGGTGGATTTCTGTTTTACCGGGAGCAGGGAGCTCCCCACAGCCCCATGCACAGGGTGGGTTTGTCCCCCGGGTGCGGGACAGGCACTGGGGTGTGCCTGGGACAGGGCACGTGTGGGCACCATTACCTTGCCTCCTCCGGTGCAGGGTGCAGAGGAGCCTGGTGGAGCTGGTGGCAGCCGGGAGGGAGAGCAGGACCGCAGTGGGCACCAGGGCCCTCAGGGCTAGTCCCCCGAGGCTGGAGGCAAGACGAGAGGAGCAAGGCTGTGTGTCTTCCTCATAAGATTGGGGCTTTGCTTTTTCTGTGCCCTGCGTGCCGGTGCCCTCCCACAGCCCCTCCGCAGCCAGCCACGGGGTGGGACGCAAAGTGGGGACAACTGTCTGGGACCCCACTGCATCACCCCCAAATTCCCAGGCTGATGGGCGAAGACCCTGCATGTCCCCACAAGCCACCTCACACAGGGGCACCCACTGCCGACTTCCCCACGCTCACCCTGTGCCCCAGGGCCCCAGGCTCACCCCGTGGTGGCGGTGGTGGCATTGGTGAGGGGGGGATGCTCTGTCGTGGTGGTGGAGATCCAGGGGGTTGGGGTGGCCAGGGGAGCTGCTGGGGGAGCTGATACCACTGCATAAAAGAAGGTCCTGGTGGGAACTGGGGACTGGAGGGGACTGTGGGTTTCCCGTGTCTCCTCCAGCAGCAGGTGAATACTTGTGCGTGTCCCCTCCAGCACATGCCCCTGCCCGTGGGATGCGCCCTGCCTGCACCTGCCTGCCCAGCTGCGCCCCCACCTCTCTGGGCTGTCTCTCCCCATGGCGAGACATCTCTCCACCCGCTGTGAACCAGAGGTTTCCCCAAGGGCAGGAGAGGGTTGGATCTACCCCTTTTCCTGGTCTAGAAACTCAATATTATATTATTTGGCTCTCAGAGGCAGGTTTGGCCGGTGCTCCCTGGCCTCAGCGCTGGGGCTCAGCGTTTAGTGCTCGCTGCTGCATGTAATGGGCAGCTCCGCTGTCTTGCCTGCACCCTGATGGGTGCCAGGAGCCCCAAAAATGGCCTGGGGTTGGACCCTGTGTTGGGCTGCAGCACACTCTGCCTGCCTCTGTGAGCATCCCAGGAGAAAGTAACCTGTTACCCCTCCCAAACTCTGCCACTGGTTTATACTGGGTCCCAAGGGCTCTTTCCAGCATCACTGCCTCCTCCCAGGCCACTGCTGGCCCACGAGCAAGTGGCCTCTCCAAAAAGAGTCCTGGCCAGCAAAACCTCCAACCAGCTGGACACCAGGGCTTACCTGGGACCACCGTCACTGTCACCAGCTCTATCAGGTCCCTGCCCATCCTCTCAACCCCACACCAGTAACTCCCAGCATCTGCCTCGGGGAGGTCCTTCATGGCAAGCAGGACCACAGAGAAGATGTGGCTGTCCTGGTTGGAGACTTGTCCGCTCTGCTGGGGCACTTCCCTGCCAGCTGTCTCCACCACCTTGCAGCAGGAATCCTGGCTGGCCCGCCCAGCACCAGCACTTGTTGTAGCCCTCGTAGCCCCCGGGGGTACCAGCAGCGGAGGGAGAGCATCTCCCCGGCCTGGCCACTGACCTCGCTAGGTCCCACCAGAGCCTGGCAAGCTGCAAAGAAACCCACAGCAACACTACAGACATATAGGGCTGCAAAGACAGCCTTCCCCCAAGCCCCTCCTTCTCAGCTCCCTTTGGAAAGAAGCATTTTGGGGGATACCCAATCTGCTGGCTTTTAGCCCCAGACATAGGCCATGGTGATGAGAGGCTTTGGCTCTGTCAGTGCCCGATGTGGAGCCCGTGCCCCTGGGAGGGGTCAGCACCCCCGGCCCCCTGGTGCCAGCAGAAGCCAGAGCACCACTGTCGTGGTCGGAGCCTGTCCTCACCTAGGAGAAGGAGCCATCCCCAGCCCAACGATATCCCCATCATCCTGCTTTGCTCCGGAGATGTGCGAACAGCAGCCTCCTGCGCATGGCAGCAAGCTGGGGGACCCTGAGCTGATGTGGGCTCTCAGCTTCTTTCATCGCTTTTTTGCTCATGCAAGGGGTGGCTGCTCTGCCGCTGGGTTACTTTTAGAAAAAGTAACTTTTTAGAAAAAAATAACTGGCTGGGCTTCGCCTCAGGCCTGGAGGTTTCCTGCTGCGGGTGGCAAGCTGCTGCGATGCTTTTTGCAGACTGGCATATCTGAAGCACTCCAGGAAGAGTGGGCAGCCACAGAACTGGACGTGGGACCCCGTGCACCCCACTTGGCAGGAGAGTTTAGGAGGGGAGGGGTCTTCACCCCAAATGGCTGCTGCATGCTGGAGCACACGAGCTGAGAAGAGCTTCCAGCACCAAAATGGAGCAAAACCAGCACAGGAGCTTTAATCTTTGCTTGAACTTTGCAGAGCCCACCTTGCATTCCACAGGGTGCTGGAGTCTGTGTGTCCTGGTGCTCTCCCTTGGCCGAGCTAAGGAGTGATGCTGGCATGGGTGCAGCCTCCTGGGCACTCGGAGGGCGTCAGCTCAGCCCCTGGGCTGCGTTTTGGCAGAGAGGGACATGCTGGTCCCTACCAGCTCTCAGAGGTGCAGGTGCCTGGCCCCAGCCCTGGGGTCTGCTGAAGTCTGCAGTACTGAGCTGGTTTGGGGGGAAGTGGGAGACGTGAGACATATGGAGAGGGGGGAGCAGGAGTAATCCAGACATCACCCAGGGCTGCCGTATGGCACCGAGGACTGTGGCTGCGTGGCTGGAGGTTGGCTCTCCCAATGGTGCTTGCAGGGACAGAGTGGTTGGGGTGATGTGGGGCTTCCTCCTCCTCCCCTTCCTCCTCCTCCTCCTCTGGCTTTTTTACCCCAGGTATTACCATGCTGCGGGTCAGGGGAAAACTGGGAGCAGGGCTGCATCGCTAGAGCTGGTCCAGGCAGCGGGTACCCCCATGTCCCACTCCCCATTTGGCACCAGAGCTTCTTGCAGATGATGAGACTTGGGTTGCCCTGGTGAGCACGTGGCACCCAGAGGAGCTCCCCTGGCCCATGGTGGGGCAGGGATGGAGCCGAGCTTCTCCCCACCGCAGGGCTGTCTGCAGACCCTTTGTGCAGCAACTCCCCACTTCTTTTTCCTTCCACCCTTGTGGTTTTTCTTCCTCTTTCTAAAACTGCTGTGTAGGTTTCCATTTCGCAGTAGCGTGGTTATATTTGGGTAGATGATGAGACCTACCCAAATAGGGGTTTTTCCTTCTGCAGCTCCCCCACTGATGTCTGCACGGGAGGCTGGGCTGGGGGGGAGCAGGATGGAACCCCCTGCAGCCAGGCTCCCCCAGGACCCTCCCTCCAACTCATCCTGCCCCTCAACCCCTTCACTCTGTGCAAAGACCCGGAGGGAGGAGAATGAGGTTCCAGGCAAAAATAAAGAAGCAGAAGCCTGAGGGCTGTGTGGGAACAGGGTGACAGCACTGGCCACAGCACTGCCTCCTTCTCAGGACATCTTGGAGTCACTGGGGCTGAGGAGGGGATGGAGGTCACATCTCTGACTGAGATGCTGACCTCCCCTTCCTCTCCACGTGCTCCTTATTGCTGAGCACAAAAACCATGGACGATGAGAAGTGGTTACCAAGTCATCATATCCTCTGGTTCCCCACAGCCTGGACCACGGATGCTGGGCTTTTAACCCCTAATTGGAGGATATTTTAAACACATCCCAAATATTCTGATCTCATCTTATTTAATATTCTCATGGCAGGGTGGGGATAAACAGCGCTGCTGGGCCAGTGACATGCGCACCCCACCGCGGGCTTCCGTGGCACGCTGTGGTCCCTGGTTTCGTGCAGTACAGAGGGGGTGGGTGTTGCTCGTGCAGGATACAGGGAATCTCAATGGGACAGACAGAGAGAGCTTGGGAAGCAGTGGGGAAACATGCCCTGGGTGGTGGGAGAGCTGGAGGGGATGCCCGTTCCCTGACAAGGGGCTTTCTGGCAGTGAGGGGCCAAGCGCGGAGCCACTCAGAGTGTGTTCATGTAGACCGGCTGCAGTTCTGGAGCTCTGGAAATGGAAACTTCATCTCCCTTTTCAAAGTCCTGAAATGAGGGAGAAATGTGAAGATCTGGGGCACTTTGTAGGTCTACCTATGCTAGAGCCCTAAAAGTTCATGTCTACATAATGCTGTTCCTGCAGGGTTGATAGCTGCTGCCTGGGACAGGCTGAAGGGAAGGGGAAGGCTGGTGTGGGGGAAGGAGTGTGACCCCAAAGCAGGGCAGCTCCTCCTCGCTGCAGGGCTGGGAGAAAGGAGCACCCTTGTGGTAACTTGCTAGGTGATCAAGGAGCTGCCCCAGCCTCTTTACCTGCCACATGGCTGGGCTGTTCTCATAGTCATCCTCGGGCGAGCTGAGCTCCCACTCCCTATTCACATTGATGTTATTGGAAATGGCTGCTCGCTCCCAGCTTGCAGTGACCTGGAAGGGACAAGGTATGTTGAGGACAAGGGGGGGCTCCAGGCAGTATCTCCCTCGAAGTGGAGCCATCACAAGACCCTCATCCCACTACCCTCCCACTCGTGGTACCTGGAGGTCCTCGCTCCTCTTCCTCTCCACAGTCCAGGCTGCTGGGGGAAGAGCAAGAGAAATGGGTCAGACAAAACATCGAGCTCCTTTTGCTGACTGAGAGCATTTTGGGGGGTCCCGAGCCGTTCCCCATGGGTGTCCCATTGGTTTCTGTGCAAACTCAGGCCTGGCCTGACTTTGCCAAGAGCCCCCTGGACTGTGGGGCTCGGTGGGTTGGGGTCCTGGGAAGGGCTCCAACCACTTTCACCCTGATCCCTGCTCACCCCTAGGATGGGAGCAGAAGGGAAGTGTGTGGTGCACTGGGGTGGGGGAACAGCTGCTGGGGAGCAGCGTGAGGACCCCCACAGACATCCTGCAGAGGAGAGCCACAGCTTGGGCCCCCAGATCACTTGTACCTCTGCTCTCCGGCAATGCTCTTCTCATCCTGCAGCAGATGATGATGCCCAAAACTAGCACCAGCACCAGCACAGTGGAGGGGATCAGGACCAGGACTAGCATGTTTAGGGTGCTAGGAGGGGAGAAAAGGGTGTTACTGCCCTTCTGCACTGGCGCCTCTGCAGCCCTGTGCCGCAGGGAGGGCTTTTGTACCTGTATTTAGCACAGCCCCAGGGGGCGTGAGACTCCATGGGCTGGCAAGTATGTTCCAAGGACTTCTCCCAGGTTTCCTGGCTAGGAATCCATGCACGTGTCCATGCAAAGTCTGTACACCTTGGCATGAGCCAGCCGCACAGATTCATCACCCACCTCCATGGACAAGTGCCCAGATGTGGCACACACCTGCCTGGGGTGTTGGTGTCCCCAGCAGCCCTGTGAGAGCTGGGCACAACCAGCGCAGCCCTACGGCATGCAGGGATACAGCAGCCCCCTTAGCATCACATTTGCTCTCTCCAGATATGCCACGCTTGCCCCAAAGCCCTGTGGGCAGGCTGGACCTGGACACTGCATCCTCAGGCTGCCTGGTCCTTGTGCTGGAGATGGTCCCTCTCCTCTCTGGTGGCCCTGACACTCACCCAGCCTGCAGGCTTCTGACTTTTGGTGTGGACAAGTTGTTTTGAAGCTCCAGGGATGTCCATGGGAAGGTGGGAGCAGATGTAGCCTCTTCTCCCTGTGTCGTGTAGAGGTCATAGTGTGTTGTCGTGGGCACTGTGGTGTAAACATATGGGAAGTGAAGCACTACGGTGTGTGTTACCTGGTCCTGGGCTATGGCTGAGGTTGGTGACTGGGCTTCAGGGCCCCAGAGGCTGGTGATGGGGAGTTGATGGAAAGTTGCTGGCAAATGCCAAGCATGGCCCCAGGGGAGCTGTGTGCACTGTGGGAGCGAGGTGGAGGATGGTGGGTGATCACCAAAGGCAGCTGGGAGGGGGATTTCTTCCATCCCTGGCTCTCCCCGTCCTCTCTTCCAAGCCTCCCCTCTCTCCATTCCCTCTGCCCCTCCAACCTCCATCAAAGCAGAGCAGCCACACCAGGTGCTTACCTGGGAGAACAGACACCATGATGGGGAACATGGGGTCATACCAGGCTACCTGGATCCCACACCAGTACTGATCTGCATCCTCCGCTCTCAGGTTCTCCATGGTCACCACGAACACATGCCTAGTGGGGTCGTCTTGCAGGGAGACCCTGTCCCCCCATGCCTCATCCCTGGGGACCGTGGTCTGAACAAGGACGGAGCAGGAAAACCAGCTGCTGCCCCTGCACCAGTACTTATTGGCGTCCACCAGCTCTGGCTCATACTCACAGGGCACCTCCACGGAGCCCCCCAGGAAGCCGCTCACCTCTGCGGGGCCTCGCAGAGCCCAGCATCCTGCAAGGACAGAGACCATGCCAGCCTTTGGGCAAACACAAGCCTACGCACAAGCCTCCTGCCAGTCCCCAGCCCGCTGCCTGGCCCCTTGCCACATGAGCCGCTTTCACGCTGCCCCCAGAAAGCCTCTCCCATAGCGAGTGGGGCTGCAGCCTGGGGGTCCGGCCCCGAGGAGGGCTGCCAGGAGCTGTGCAGGGCTGGGCACTGGACATACACTGGGTCTGAGGTGGGGGGACGCTGTGTGGGGCCAGGGGCTGGGGAGGGAGGTAGGGCATGGGGGGAGCAGCTCAGTCTCTCTTTGCCTCCCCATGAAACTCCAGTGCCTGGAAACCCACTTCTGCTTTTGCCAGCAGGCTCTTCTGTGATGAACTGTCCCTCCAGCCTTGGGCAGGGCAGTCCTCTCACCCAGGATCTCCCAGGGTCACGTTTAAAAGAAGGGAAGAAATGCCAAATGTCCCCCCACTCCACTCTGCAGCCCCCGGGGGAACTTCAACTCTGCCCTCCCCCAAAGCTGAACCCCCCTGGGATGCTGCTCCCCACCCCAAAGCGTTCGGGTTTCTGTTAAAGCCATCTCTGCCAGCAAGCACAAGGCAGCAAGCTCACCCTGCCTGCCCTGCCCGCTGCTCTCACAGCATGGGAAGGGTGGCCACAGGATGCACAGGCTCCCTGTAGCCTCCCGCAGGGTGTTTTTAGGGATCTGTGAGCTGGAGAAGGTTGCTAACCTCTGCCTGGGATTGAAATAATTAATCAGTTCTTGGAAGAGGGGAAAGTAGGGAGGAAATATATCTGCGAGGCATTTCTATCATTGCTGGATGAGGACGTGGATTTTGGAAGGTTGGCGCAGCCCTGGTGAGCCCTTACCCACTCCCATCAACACGAGAAGAAAGTGCTCTCACCTGGGAGCAGAATCCAGGTCCAGACCAGGAGCCTTTCCCCCATCCTGCTTGCCGGGTGGCTGCAGGCTCGGCCCTCACTCCCCAGAGCTACGTGTCCCCAGCAGCGGCCATGCTGGGCACCAGCCGCCCGCAAAGGAGCCCTTCACCGCAGCAGTGCCGCTCCTCGGCTTCCTGCCTCAGCTCCACTTCCCCCAGGACACGGGTGACGCCCCACTTCTCTAGCTCGGGGCAGCATGTACGGCGGCTCCTCTGGGGCAGGGAGACCCACACCAGTCACTTCTTTCCACAGTCACTCAGCCTGAGTCATAACTTGGCCCTTGCCAGCAACTCTGGTGGCCAGGGAGCCGAGAAGGGTGTCGGAAACAGGGGCTGGCTTAGGCAAAAACCTCGAGAGGCTAAACTCAGCCTTCACTTTCTGTTTGTTTCAGGGCTGATGAAAAATTAAGCTCAGCTTTTCAAAGGGGAGAACCTGATGCTGAAGAGGAGAAATATAAGGATGGCCAAACCACTATGGACCAGTGGTCCCTGCTCTGCTCCCGCTGGTACCCGTGTGCTGGGCTGCTCTGGGCTGTGTGCATGAGGAGCAGCAGACGGAGGGGCTGGGGTTTAGTTTCCATCTGCCCCAGAGCCTGGGCTGTCTGGAGCCAGCCCTGGTGTGACGGGGGGCACAGATGCCAGGGTGGGAGAGCTGCTCCCCAGCAAGGTGTCACGCATTGGCTCTCAGAGAGATGCAGAAGATGTGCAGGCACCCCTGCCACTGCCCAGCAAAGCGCTGTGAGCCCTTTGCACCATTCCCTCGGGGTGGAAGGAGGACTGGGAGATGCAGCTCAGAGTGGAGGTTCCAGCATGGGAAAGGCACCTACAAAGGCATTTGCTGGCTGATGATTTTGAGAGCAGCTCAGTTACCCAAAAGTGGCCAGAAGCAATTCTTCGAAGGGCCATTTTGGTAGGGAAGCTGGGGGAATTTTACCAGCCACACTCATGCTATCACCATCAGATGAGAGGTATCATTTCCTCTTCCCTGTTTCAGGTTTGGTTTCTGGGCAGGATGAGTAGCTGCCCAACCCAGGGCAGAGGCTAGGACCCTCAGCACAGACGGGGACCAGTTTCTCCTGTCACCGCAGTCCCCAGGACCGTGTTACTCTCCAGAGTGTTCCTGACTCCTTTGCAGTGGCTGAGGGCAGGTCTCCTTCCTGCCCCTGAGGACACTGCAGGGATTTACAGCCACCCAGCAACGATGCTGCAACTCTCACGTGGGGTTTTACCCCGATATTTCTCCTTTCAGCTCTTGGGCAAAGGGGCCCTGGCCGCAGTGGGGATGCTGGCTGTGGGGTATCAATGAGGCAAAGGGGATGGCTCCGGCTCAGCACCGTGGCCCCAAACCACCGGGGCAGCCTGTGGTGCTCCCGGAGGGGAAGAGCAAGATGGGAGCGGGTGGGAGGAAGGAGCCCTGGCGCACTGACATGAGATGTTCTGTCACACAAGGGTTTGCGATATTTATCCCGATTAAATCGAACGTCAGGTTGAAAGTGATGAAACCAGAAAGGGATTGGAGCAACTCAGACAGAAACCAATGCAGCAGAGCGTGGTGCGGAGCCATGCTGCCTGGTCCCCTGCAGAAACGGAAAAAGCCCTGCACAGAGCCACCCACAACACCCTCCAGCTGGGGCACAGGCGTGGGTGCTGGGGTGCTGCAGGCACCCCGGGGGGAATGGATAAATGCAGCCAGCTGTGGAGGAGGCTGCAGTGAAGGGCTGGGGAAGGCAGCGGGCTCTGCACCAGCATCTCTGTGGGGCAGCTGTGGCTGGGAAGATGCTGCCCTCCCCTCCATGGGCAGTGCAAGGGGGCCCTGATGGGGAGAGCCGGGTCCTGCCTGCTGGAGCTGGGTCCTGCCCTGCCCTTGAGCCGAGACCCCCTCTCTTTCGGCAGCAAGTAGCTCAGGAAACACAAGGCAAGGCTATTCTGTAAGAGAAGAAGTGTTGCTGGAACACTTCTCAGGAATCCCAGTGATGCATCCTGACAGGAACAAATCAGTTCGTCTTTTCATCTCGGCCACGCTTGGGGCTGGAGGAAGCACTCACGGCTCGGTAGCCATGTCAGCAAGCGAAGCGGCCCTGGCAGCGGCAGAGCGATCGCCGGCGATGGGAGCATGGCAGCTGGAGATGAGCTGACACCTGCGCTGCTGCAGCCCCTGCCAGGTGCCCGCCTGTGGGCAGCGTCCCCAGCCCCTGCCCAGCAGCAAGGGACAGGGAGCGACACGATCGGACGCTGCTTTTGCCCCGGCTCGGGTGAGATTCTGGGTCGGGGTTTAGTCTCTGGTGGTGGCCTTAATGAAAAGGCTCAAAGCCCCCATGGGACAGGCAGTAATTGAATCAATCAGTGCGTGCACCCCCGTGGTGCACAGCCCTGCACTAACAGATCTTCTCCAGCTCCATCCCACCTTACTACCCACCGCCACAGCTGAGCCTTTCCAGAGTCCTCCTCTGCTCTGGGTTTCAATGACATTTCCAACCCCTGCTTCTGTTATTTAATCTAGGACCTTTGAAAAATAATCTGGATGTTTCAGACTGTGATTTCATGGGCATCTTTGGCAACTTTGGTGAAATTGTCCTTAGGAGATAAGGCTGAATATAATAATGCTAATCCTTTACTGCTGGCTGATCGAGCACTCACCATCTGATCTCTCCCTTCCACTGCCATCTCAGATAACCAAGATAAGCCCAGGTCATTCCCAGATCTTATGACTTAGCAAAGCTAGTAAAAGAGAGAAATACTTGCAGAATGTGTGGTGGTGGAGGGTTTACTCCGGGCTGTGCTTTAGGCTGGACTCCTCAGCAAGAAAGGGCTACGGCAGGGGTTAGTTATTACAGTGAAGTTAAGAAAGCAAAGTTCAACAGATTCAGAGGATGAAATTCTGGCTCCTCCCTAGTTCATGGGGAAGGAATGAGTTTGGAGGGACTCATATTTCCCCCCAAAAGTTGTAAGGGCAGATTGGGGAAATATTACAGCACATTAATGGGGTTGGGCAGCTGAGAATGAGCAGGACGGGGCAAGGGGGACAGTGAAGCAGAAATTTCTGAGCTGTCTGAAAATCCTCCACTGTTATATCTGTACTTCCCAAGGCAAATAGACAAGTAATTAAGCTATCAGGGACACAGTCTACCAGCAAACCAGACCAAACAATGGGGCTAAATTGCAGGTTCATTTGAAATCACTCCTGCCATTTGCAGATGATTTCCTCTGATTTCATTGCTCTGCACTGATTTCAGCTGGTCAGCGCTTGCTCAGGGCTATAAGCTGCTTGCTGGCTCCCAGGAACCTCTGATGGCTTCTGGGGGAGGCTGGGAGAGCAAGTGGTTTTATCTGGATAGTGGGGAAAGATATTCATTGGTGTGTGAGGGGAGGAGGGTGATGCGGGTGGGTGTCAGGCTGCTGGGCTCTGATACAGCTGCTGATACCACTTGTCTGTAATGGGTCAGGTGCCCCAGAGCCATAAAGCCTTTGGAGCTGTGCCAGGCTATGCTGGTGCCCATCTTTTGCCAGCAATCTGTGTTGTCTGTTAGGCTGCATTACACTTGGGGATATCAGGATAAAGAGAAAAACCATCTTCCTCCAGAGCGTTGTTAAACCTACAGGGCCAAATGTGTCTCTGGTGTAATGCCAGTTACTGTAGGAAAGGAGAATTTGGCTTTACAAGACTTTATAGAATCATTAAGGTTGGAAAAGGCCTCTGAGATCATCTAGTCCAACCATCAGCTCAACACCTCCATGCCTACTAAACCATGTTTCCTTCCTCCCAGCCAGGCCCTTGCTCAGCAGTGGCTGCTTGCTGCTTCCTTTGCGACAGAAAAGGGAGACAAATGTTGCTGGAGCTGGGGTGGGTCAGAGGATGTCCTCAGAGCCCCTCCTGCAGCCGGTACATGCCAGGAATCCCCCTCCAGAGGTAAGGAGGGCTGGAGTCTTGGACCCAGCGGTACATTGGGGGATTCCTCTCCTCTTTACTGGGGATTAAGTTCATCCCAACCCCCAGGAAAGCTTTGTCTGAGCGCTAGCACACCTTGGGTGCCCAGGGTGGAGCTGCACAGTGCCTGTGGCAGATCTGGGTCTCCGGGGCTGGTGCGACCCAGCAGGCAGCTTGGGTCAGGGCAGTACCTCGACTCTGTGTGGGTGCTGGGGCAGGAGAAGGCTGAGCATGCACTCAAGACATGTTGGCACGAGGTCTCCATCCTCAAGGAGCTGATACAACACTGGGACACCCATGGAAAAGCTTTTTGCAAAGTTCTTGGTGTATCTAAGAGGACATAGTTGCCCTGGCTTCATTGAAGTTGCCCTGAGATTTGCTGCTCTTGTCTTCCTGGCCCTACCTGGTGTGGGGTGTGTGCACGGTGTTGAACCATGATGCTGGCCTCACCGCTGATAAATTATCTGATCCAGACACTGTGGCTCATGATATCGCTTATTTTTGCACTGTTGATCATCTCCACATGCTTGAGACCAACGCGTGGTCTGGCTGCAGGATGGTCTGTGTCGGGCCTGGGTTTAGCTTCTTGGCCTTGGGCAAGCCTGAAAACCCCCTGCCCCTCTAGGTTGTTTTTCATCTTTTCTGGCTGTTGTTGCCAAGACTGATCATATGACCCGGGAGAAACATCTCTGCTGTCAGAGGAAATAATGGGTAGATATAATTAGCAACGTCAGGCCCAGGCAGTCAAACAGCAACCGGACAGGTGCAGATGGCTCTTGGAAACATGGTCTGTTCCTCTGGCTGAGGGCCGTCTGCTGATCTGGAAAGAGGGAACCGGAGAGTCTCTCTTAAAGAAACTTCTCGGTAAAGATTAATTTCTTTCCAGTCTAATCGACAGCACCAGATTGCTCTAAAGGGAGTTGTAAATAAAAGGATCTCAATGAGATATTGACTGTCACCTCCAGGTTTAGGCACAGATTCCTCCCATTTCTTAATACAATTTGTTTTTCACTCCAAGCAAGCTCCTAACTGGGCTCTGTAAATGCAGTGGGGTTTCCAAAGGGGAGCTGCCGGAGTAGCCAGACCCAGGTTAGCACTAGTTTGTAAAGAAGCTGAAGTGGCCTGGCTAGCACAAGCCGCTGTCCCTCCCCAGGGTGATGCGCCACTAACCCTGGCGACCACGCAGGTCTTGTGCTTCGCCACTGCCCATGGACGGCCAAGGGCTCCACGGGCTGACGGCTGGAGGGGTGTCAGCCGGAGCAGTCCCGGTGCGGGCATCAGGCTCCCTAACGTGAGTGCCAAGAAGCCGGGCATGAAGCACAGCTCAAGCAGCGCAGCAGACCTGGCTTCGTGCTCTCAGCTCGGCGATTGATTGGAGCTGGCAGCAAGAAACCTCTCTGCCTAGGGCTGCCTTCCAGCCCCCCCTGGCCGTGCCCGGCGGACGCCTCCCGCAGCGCAGGGAGGAAGGGCAGCCTTTCCCGGTAGCGAGGGCAGGGAGCCCCGGGCTCTCTGCAGGGCCGGGCCAGGGGGGGGACGGAGATTAGGGGGGNCCCCGGCCATGGAGGCCCGCGCCGCCGGCTCGGGGGGGGCCGGCTACAACGAGGCCCTGCTGCACAAGGTAGGGCTGGGGCCGCGGCCGTGCGCGCAGAGCGGGGGAACCGGGGGCCGGGGGTGCCGGGGCGGCGTGAGAGCGGCTGCCGGGCAGGGCGCCTGCTTGAACTTCCCCGGCAAACTCTGTCCCTCTTCCCTCCCCGCTCCTCTTCCCCCGGTGGGGTTCAGCCGCCACCCCCCATCCCGGCGGGCTGGTGGTGGGGGGGGGGGGATTGCGGCTGCAGCTCTTCCCTCCCCACCGCGGCGGCCGGGACTGGGCAACCCGTGCGGCTCGGTCCCGGTCTCGGTCCCCGCCACCTCCCGGTGACGGAGGGGAGGGGGGCGGCAGGAC
This sequence comes from Scopus umbretta, assembly GCA_013400535.1. Classification (NCBI taxonomy): domain Eukaryota; kingdom Metazoa; phylum Chordata; class Aves; order Pelecaniformes; family Scopidae; genus Scopus; species Scopus umbretta. Next base: position 29,309 of record VZTL01021258.1, read on the forward strand.
CGGGCGTGTTTGGGAAGCAAAGCGGGCAGGAGCGCTGGAAAGGGGCCAGCCCCGCGGCACAGCCCGCAGCCGGCGTTCAGCCGCTCCCGCTGTCCTGTGCGTGCTCCGAGGGGCCGGGGGGAGCTGCACCCCGGGGCTCTGTTTGCCAGAGGCAGCCTAAGGAGCGGGGACTTCCCTGCCGTGAAATAGCGGTGCCCCAAAAGTCGTCCACCGCTGCCCTCCTTGCTTTAAAATCTTTCTCTTCTGCGGGGACCCTGGGACTGCGTTTTGTAACTCGACGTTGCACGGAGGGTGGCCGGGGCTGCTGCTGTCCCCGCAAGACCTGGGTGGCTCCGGCTCTGCTGCAGGCTCTGCTGGAGCAGGGCTTTTGCTCCCTGCAGTCAAACGCTGCCCAGCAACTCCTGGAGACACGGGGGAGACACTGATCTCTGCCAGATCCACCCATCACTCCTTCATGCTGTCCTCACACTGCTTTGCTGCAGTCCCCAGTGACTGTGCAGGGACCAACACCCCCGGGGAGCAGGGGAAAAGCAGGGGTGTGGCAGAGCAGGGGAAAAAGGGCTGGGGCTGTGTGGATCCCTCTTAACAAATCCCAGTCTATTCTATATCCTGCTCTACTCAGGGCAATGTGCCCAGCCTTTGATTAGCAGGAAAATATCAATTACTAACAACTCTCATTTCTGTTGTACGCTGAGTACATAGGACATGCCTCCAGGGATGACTCAAGAAACTTTGATTCTTTGCAAAGCCTTAACTCCCTCTTCTCCAGCAACGAGCTGCTGCGGTAAAGGAACAGCATTGGTGGAAATGAGTGTCTGGGCAGAAGAGCTGCCCGGGCAAATAACCATCCCAGTCCTATGTTCTCTGCCATTTCCCTTGGTATTTTGCTGCTACTCCTGCTGGGTTGCTTGTCTTGCAGAAACAAGCCTGTTCTTGCTCCAGGGACATGAGGCAGCAAATACCTCACTAGATCCTGTTTCTAAGCAAGGAATCACATTTCAGATGTGCTGAGAAACCTCGAGAAAGCTTTGTACTCAGGAGGCAAAGGTTAAACGGTTTCTGGTTGGTGGCTAAACCCAGGTCTGGGGAGGAAATCAAAGTGTGAACAGCAGAGGTTTGTTCTGGGCTGTTCCAGAAAAGTTTCGCTTGGCACAAAATGATGGATTCTGCTTTCAGGTGATTTGATGCACTGCCAAATTGTTCTTCCTCCCATTGGATGCTTGGATCCATTTAGCTGGAACAAGCCCCAGGGGGAGAGGGATGTGCTCCTGGGCTGTGGTTGATCCAAGGTGCTAGCAGGGGGTTGCAAACAGGGATCCCCTGTGTGAACTGAGCCAGCTTTTGTTTTATGTGCAGCCCTAGAACTCATGTCTACAGGGCTGAAATACAGCCTCTGCCAGGGCAAGGGCCCAGTGGGGCTGGCACAAGGCCCTGGGCTCTGGCTCGAGCCAGTGTAAAGGGCTTGGCCATGGTAAAACAACACCTGGGCAGGATGGGGACAGCCCTGAGGTGTCCCCGTGGCACCAGACAGCTGAAGGCAGCATCCAGCAGCATCCAAGTTGCCCTGGAGCACTGCCTGGAGCAGGGGAGAGGCAGAGCAATTTTATATATAGAGCAGGTAAAAGTAAGTCTCGGTAACACATCCCTGAGAGGCTGTGAGAGCTGGATGGCAAGGGGCCAAAAGCAGCCGTGGCTTCACTCTCAGACTTCTCCCAGTGCCATGTCCTGGCTAAGCTCTGAAGGAAGCTGTGCTGGGGTGCACGTACATAATTGCCACAATTTGTTGCGACAAATCCTGCTGATCTGGGAGAAAACCTTTGGGTTTGAGCTTCAGCAACTCTCAGAAAGCAGCAGAAGAGCCCGTGGAGGACACCTCTCCCCTCCCTGTGTCCCCCAGGACTGTGGTTTTACCCTGTCAGGCTCCTATTGACTACATTTATCTCAGGTCCAGCTACTGCATGCTAAAGCTCAAAATGAACTGGGAAGATAACCTCAACCTGCACGTGCTATCCCAGATCTTCTCCCACTTGGCTGGCACTGGAAATGCAGCAATCACCTCCCTGTACTGCCTTGACGGCCATGCAAATCTTCTCTTCCTTAGGCATGTTAGACCAAAATATCTCCCTTGCTTGCTGGCTGCCAGCAGAAGTAGGGGAGATCTGAGTGGGTTTGCCCTCACTGCTCCATCACTCCACCTTGTCTCTGCAACCTACACCAAGCCAGCAGTGATTTTAAAGGGAGGTGGTTTGTCTAGGTCTGAACTAACCCAAAACCCCTAATTTGAGGCTTGGGGAGAAATATTTGCTCTTTCCCTAAGGCAGAGCTGGGAGACACATCTGCTCAGGTGTGTGTTACAAACTGTGCCCACTTTTCTGCTGGGGTCATGGAGCAGGTGAGCTGTGGGGTAGTGGGGAAGTAAAGTTGTCTCTGCCCACCCCGTGGAAATAATTTCCTTTAGCTGGAAACAAGAATTGCTTTGATTGTGCTGGGGCTCAGGAATGTTGCTTTGGGACTGTCACCAAGCAGCTCTCCTGGTCTTGGCCAGGTTTCTCTCTGCACCTTGGCCAGCCTGTCTGCGCAGGTACCCCAGCAAAGCACCGCTCCATCCCATACCACCATGCAGAGAGGAACTGCAGCACTAAAAGGAGTCTTGCAACTTTTTACCAAAGTTTTCCAGGAAAAAAAAACCCTGGGAAAACCCAGGGCACTGAGAGGGTGCTGGGGAGGCTGAGCTATGGCCAAGGATGCTGGCAAAAGGCAGGATGGGTGCGGAGCTTTGTCGCTGGAAGGCTTCTCGCTATCATGGCTCAGACATGTCCAACCTGAGGTTTTGACAGCTGGTTAGTCACATCCACTCCTCAGTGGGGTTTTTATTCTTCTTTTACATTTACTTTGTAGCTGGGAAGGCCACAGTTATTTCCACTGTGCTGTACCTCCACAGAGCCCGTGAGCTTTTCCTAAAGTCATTAGGAAAGTCTCTTGGCTGATTCAGGCCAACTTTTACTATTTTTATTATTAAGTCATGAAGCAATTCATGAGTTGTCTCTATTATAAATCCCAATTAAATTATTGATAGGGGAGTCTGCCTTTTATACATGTTCTTTGTAAATCCTGGGCTCTGGAGGCTTTCTGG
>VZTL01021259.1:0-10962 GCA_013400535.1 Scopus umbretta
AAGACTTATTTTCCAGACCCTAGAAAGACAGAAGAGAGGCTGCATGTAGTCTTGGTATGGTTTGAAGTGAGGAGGGAGCTGTGATCCTTAGCAAACATATTCCTGGGTGGTGAATGACAGGATGGGGACTGCTGCCATTCTCTTCTCCCGCTAAAATATGTCTAGAGAAGGGGGCTTTACCTCCATCTTCGACTGAAGAAGACAGCAGAGGAGGAACAAAGGTAGAGGCAGACAGCGAGAGCAGAAATTAAGCACATCTATGAAGTCACATTAGTTGTCTTCTACACGTACAATGCTGAGAAGTTGCCCAATGTCACCAGTCAATGATTGGTATGCTCAGACCAATGCAGCTTCTTAGTAAATTTGAAACACTTGTACGCAAAGGAATTTCTCGTAGTACACTCAAACTCACACTCCAATCTTACAGTGATAAGTGAGATCAGTGAAAGTCTTTCCTTTGACTAGAGACCCCGGAGTGCATCCTTTAAGCATGGGCATAAGGCTTCTGGGAAGTAAGGCCTGGGTTTCACACAACAGTGTAGGACGTGATGGTGAAAGAACAGTTAAACAACCATCTCTCTACAAAGTAAGCATTTGTCAGGACTTACTACTTCTCTCACTATTGTACAATAATCTTATAAGCAACTCAGCAGAACAAACTAATGAAGGATTTGAGAGCACATGACAACCGGAAGACAGATTCCACTCACCCCCTTCCAGCCATTCATGTTTATAACTAAAATGTAACTAGGGTTACTTCTTTAGCGAGAAACAATTTGCATAAGCAATGTTAGCATCACAGTCTGCATCATCTGTGAAACTTCTGTTGGCCTCCACAGGAAGAGACTGAAGACCTCACTTAAAACACTGTGGTGACCAAAGTTGTCTAAATTGCAGCCCATGCCAAGGTTTGTCTGCTAAAATACAAGCATCTCATTTCCCTGTTATGACTGAGTCATTCTGAAACTAACTTACGTAGCTTATCCAGGAATTTGATGTTGTGTGTACAGTGAATTCATTTTAGAGTTATTTTTATAGGTCAGTGCTGACTGCCACAGAATTTTTTGTTGTTTCTCAAGAAAAAATTGCATGTGCATTCTCATTGTACGTTTGCTGTTCTTCTACTTCTGAGTCAATCAGTTTGGTCAAATTCATACTACAGAGCTCATTGTCTAGTGTTAAATGAACAGCCCACAGCAATACGCATTTTATAATACAGATTTTACTTTGATAAGCATATATGTTCAGAATTTGTCATTAGAGAAATAAATTAATACGAAATAAATTAATACAAAGAGTTTTGACTAAATTCTTGAAGGCTGAAGCAGATTTCCCAAACACTGTGTAGTTCATATACTGTGCTGATGCCCTGCTAAATTTTTGTTTCACTGCAGCATCTGATCTTCATTTAAATATTTGCTACAGTATGACATGAAGCTTTCCCTGGCATGTTTTTCCTCTTGACCTGATATGCCTATCTGAGAAATCCTATTCTTGTATCAGAAAAGAGAAGCTGAAAAATGAGAACAGAATCAATACATGCTCTTGTAGCTGGTTTGTGGTTTTTTATGATTTTACAGCTTCCTTCTGAGAAAGTCTAGTATTTTCAACTATGACTGCATTCTGATTTAGAATTAAACCCAGATTACTTTTCTTTTGCTATGAAGAAGAAAATAAATGGTTATTTGGAAATATTTCAGTGTGAAAATTCAAATATTTCCTTTGAATAAGTGCTTTTGGTAATGTTAAAACATATGAAACATATTAATATGGAGCTAAAACCAAATGAGTTTAAATATTTTACCTTACTGGAAGTAAATTGGTTATTAAAATGAAATATAAGAGTTGAAGCAATTCTTTTGTTCTTTTATCATTGAAAATTGCTGAAACTGTCACATTCCTGTGATTTGTTATTTCCATGAGATTGAGCTTTCCGAAGGAAGAAACTGTTCTATGTTGTTTGTCTAATTTAGCTGGAACTGATATAAAACTTAATTTTTATCTATTCATCCCTTGGCCAAACCTTAAATCACAAAAGTTTGAATAATACTCCTCTTTGATCTTTGCTTGTGCTTACAGAGAGGTCCAGTGACAAACTGAGAACCACATACAGGACATCACCGCCTTTATTCACCGTAAAACAACTGTCCTTTCCTCACTCCAGTAATAGCCATTGGCACCTACAGACACCCGTTGTTTCCACAATAGAAATATGTGAATGTATTCCTAGGACATACGGGTGGTCGCTTTGCACTTCTTGGTCCCTTTTTTGTAATAGTTACTTTGTCCCTTTTCTCAGTCAGATTTGCTCAAACCCCTCATGCAGAGGGACACCCTGTGCTCTGGGACCTTTCTCACCATTTTCTGAAATAATTGATTTTAATAATTAACGACTCTGAAATAATTAATTTTGCAGCTTATGGTAGGTGTTTGTTTGGACCAGGAGTCCTGACATCTTTCCCAGCTCTGCTCTACTGCAAGACCAAGGACTCTTCACTTCCCGATACCTCCATTTTTCTTCCCTTTGCCCCCTGCCCCGCTCCCGATTTCTCTGTTCCTTCCTCGTCTGCTTCCGTGTTTGTATGCTCCCCATATCTCCCTTTCCTTCCTCTGCCACTTCTCTGATCCTAGACTTAGCCAATTCAATTAGCTAAATTCAGAAAGACGAAAGTGAACCGTTTGCTGGGTTAGAAAACTGAACTGGCTTAGCAAGGAGCAGCTAAGCAAGGGCCAGAGGCCGTCTTTCCCTTCTCGGCAGGAGCCAGCTGGCGGGCTGGCTCTCTCTGTAGCATAACTTCACCTTAAGATGGGGCTCAGAGCAGCGGGGCTGTGGCTGCTGAGGCACGTGTGTAATCGTCTCGTCTTGTGACTTGTGGGCAGCTCCTGCTTCCCTCCCTTGGGCGTGCGAGGGAGAGGGCACAGCGCAGTTGCCAGCCAAAACTGGTTAGTGGGTCAGTCAGCTGCTTCTGGCATGGGAAGGGACCTTCACCTCCTCTGCCCTCTGCCATTCCCAAAAAAAGACATGCCACGGGAACCAGGCTGGTGCTCTATCTGCCTTCAGTTCTTTCAGAAGTCTAGTGTTTTGCAGTTTCTGTCTCTGCTGTGACAAAGGGGTGACAAAAGGGTGAGGTTTTTTTGGTCTGCCCCCTGCACCCCCAGATCTGCTCTTCGTACACCCCAGGCACAGTTAGATGCCCCCAATGTACTTCTGATATCTGTATGTGTGCCTTCTGAGAAATGCCGCAGTGGAACACACTGTTTACATTTTTAACCCTCTTGTGTACAAAACAGTAATTGCCACCTTCTCATGCCTTAAGTTCTTGTCTGTGTACTGGGAAGGCACAAACCCCCTTTCTTCCCTTCCCTAATCCATTCTAATTTACTAATTTAGGCCACTGTGTCACAGCACCACCCCATACCACCCCTCCCCTTCTTTCCCAGCTGCCGAGTGTTGGCTTGCTATAGGGAGTTTGCCTGCGGAGTGATGTGATGTTGTGAAACAACCAGACTCCGATCTTAATTCCCAGCTGGTACATTCAGAGAAACTCTTAACTTCAACTTTAGCCACAGTGGTAGATCTGGCCCTGACTTGTCATGTGGAATGAATTATATTACTCCAAAAATAGGAGTAAATACAACGATTGTCCTTTCCGTAACTAAATACTGACTCTGGTCAATCCAAGAAACAAGGTTTGTTTGCTTCAGTCAATTTCAAAAGCAAAGAATGAAGTTTAATCTCACTGGAGTCAAGTTCTGAATAAGAAAATTCCCTATTTCTATCCACCCCTCTTTCAGGGAGTGCTGTCGCTGTCTGCCAGCCCGCTGCTCACTGATTTCCCCCCTCAGCCCTCCTCAGTGTGCACGGACACCTAGGCAAAGCACAGTCCCAAACCCATTACATGTAGCTGAACTGTGCTCCTCATTTCAGCAAAAGATGATGTTCCGAGTTAAGACAGGGCAGTCCTGACAGCTAGCAGATTAACCTCTTCTTCGCCACCTCTAAAAGGCGATAATATGTATCTCACTGCACAAGACATGAAGCTAATACTGATTATTCCCAGGAAATACAGCAAGGTCAGAGAAGCTCATAAAGACTGCAACACGTGCCACACAGATGATTCACCCTCCTATAGCAAGCTCTTTTTTTTTTTCCTCCAAACACAACAACAGTTTTTTTCCTACCACAGCAGAAGTGTTCCATCATTTCTGGATGCCCCATGGAGGTCGGGTTATAATTCTAGACTTGCTCAGAAGAAACACCACTGCTTTTTTTCCCCCCACCCCAGGCATGCAGCAATATAAGTGAAGATTAACTGGAAGACTAGAGGGAAGAAAGAGTACAGGTAGTTGGGATAAGCAATCTAATCTTTAGATGACCTCTTTTAATCTCATTTGTTGCCAAGATCAACATAAGCACAAGTTCTGCATATTCAGAAAACAAAAACACAATGCACTTGGTAGCTTTAATCTTTATCTCGCATTAAATTTGCCAAACAGAACTAGGAGCTTAGCATGATTTCATGGGGGCATTTCAAAGTCCAGCTAGATAATCGTGCCTTATGCAAAGGAACTTTCAGCGTATCAGGGGTAAGCTGTTTTTCTGGCATAATTTAAGGCACATATTTTGATATCTCTACTCAGAGAAGACTTTCATGTGGTTTTGCCTACCTCCATTGTACCACCAAAAAAAAAAACCAAAAAACAAAAAAACACCATCTATAGAACAACTAACAGCATAAGCACTGAAACACAATTTTAGGTCTTTCACTGCATCATAAGTTTATGAACTGAGGTGTTACTCTGTCACAAACTTCGCATAAATGGTTCGACTACACAGACACATATATGCTTATAGACACACCTTCTAACCTTGGCGTCTGCCTACCTCTTTCAGCCTTTTTATGAGTACCAAGAGAATGCTGTTCTGTGTGGGGCCATGGACATCCTGGCCACAAATAGCAGGGTGCGGTCTCTGGAAATACCAAGATTCAGCCATGATTAGCTGCCACAAAGCTGCATACAGTTTGGCTCAGTCCATGCCCATTGGCTGTTAATGGGCTGTTCGTTCAATTTTGGCAAATCTCAGACCAACACCTTTGCTATAGACAAGCATATAGGAGACCACACTGCAGCCTACAGCAAGTGTTTCCATATCCAAAGCTCTGTAGGCATCCGTTTAATGGCTGCATTTCACATCTAATAGTTACTGAGCTGGAGGTATGTTTAGTAACATAATTAAGATTATAATAGGGAATAACTGAAGTAAAGGTTGCCCTTTCGATTTGCTCTCCAGACATGATGAGAGGTTGTTTCTTAAGGAGGTACTTGACAGCTGTGTGCTCTAAGGTCAGAGAGTTAAGGCATACTGGTGCGTGTAGGAGGCAAGGAAGCTGGCCTAGGGGAATGCCTAGCTAGACAAAGGACAGGGTGAAAGTCAGAAAGACAGACAAAAAGATCAATCTTGGGAGCACTGTTTTGTAGACACTTGGCTCTGCCCTCTAGGCTTAGGAAGCCTGTTGCAACAAAGCAGGGTGACTCCTTGTGACCTCAGGTAGCTGTATAAGCGGCAGCACCTGCTCAGGAGTAATCAGCTGCTCTTTTCCATGAGTCATTACAATAACTGCTAAAAGAGAAGGTGACACCAGCTGGGTTTACATTGAAAGGACTACCATCTTCCTGGCATTAGGACTGCTACCACTTGTGCTTCTGCCTGTCCTTGAATGCCGCTCTTCCTTGCCCTTTTCCTTTGCCTTTTAGCCTTTGTAGGCAGCAGACTCCTTGCTCTGTTGCTGTAACACCAGGCAGCACTCCAGTGTTCCTCCAGCACGTGCTGCAGCTCTGTCCCCATTAATCTGGCCAAAAGGCTTTTCAAAGTGGAAACACTGATAAACATGGGACCTCCTCCTGTTGTCAGACACAAGCAATCTATTCTCTTCATAGAAAATATCTGTTAGCAATGGGTAAGCTATGAAAGCCAACCCTTGACATCAATACTTCAGAGGCTATCTGCCCCATGGAAAAGTAAACATCCAGAAAAAAGAACTTTTCATGGATGCCTTCTTAAAGGGGCATTAAGAGGTTTATTAAGTCTACAGCTAAAAATATTTTCATGTAGGTCACCACTGATAGGTCAACTGAGATTAGTTACAATTCTATAATTCTTTCAAGGAGCGTGTAGAGACAAACCATTCTTCCTGGATCAGTCTCTAAATTGGTGGGGTAGGGCTGTAGCTAGTTTGAAAGAGTCTTTAGACAAGTCTAAAATTACCAGTCACTATGTAAAACACAATTTCACATAATCTACATTCAAGTCTAATGCCCAACAGAAAGAGCAAGTGGGAATTTTTTTTTCCCCCATAGCGTGTTGGGAAGGTCCATCCAGAAGCTCTTGGCTGTCCAGCTGTTAATCACTCACTGATGAATCCTAGAAGTACAAAGAGTCCAATGTCAGATGGAGGCCTACTGCACAGAGTTTGCCCAGTACATATCCTAAACTGCTCACAAGCACTTTATTCATCTTCAGTTGTAGAGACCTCAGTCAGCTCTCAGCCCAAGACCTCAAAAAGCCTTTCAAAATGCAACCAACACTGACAAAACGCATTCCTGCAACTCCTAATCTTGTGAGTTGGCTGTGAGGTCCCCTACTGAGGGGTGCATCCATTCCCTTCCTTGTTATCTATTGCTAGCTTTAGCGAATCCAGAACTTCTGTCTCAGTCTCCTCTGTAAATGAACACCATTATTCCTTTTCCCTTCCTGAGAAATCAAACCAGACCAAAGCTGTCCTCAAAATTTACCAAGCCTCCTGACTGAAGCCATAACATACTTCTTCCTATCTCTGAAGAGACTGTGCATGCTTGCAATTCACCCACCTAAGAAACACACAGAGAAAGTGTGGAAAAAAAGAAAGTTTTCCCCACATCTCATTGTGATCTTCCATTTGCAGCTAAGTGACTAGTGCCTCAGATCCCCACATCACCTTTAAAAACAGCAAGAGATAACCGAATAACCACTAAATGTTTTCCAAATAAACGTAAAGAAATTTGTTCAGTATTGCCATCCTGGTCACCACATGCTACCAATTAAATATTAAATTATATAATCTTTTTTATTTTCCCAGAATGGAATGGACATGAGATTGTTTCCATTTCTGCCAAGATTTGTCTGTTCCCTTTCATGTACTGTGGCCCGTCAGCAGCTCACAGAATCTAAGTCAAAGCAACAGTGCCCTGCAGTACCAATAGTGAACAGTTCTGTGCTGCACTGTTCCCAATACATACGTATTTCTGTTCTTCTTGTAAAGAAAAATCTTATTTTGTATGACTCATTCACTGATATTGTGCCAACCAGAGGCCCAGCTCCCTAATAGAAAATCATTCTTAGTTAAGCGCTTACTGTCCACACCCTCACACCTTTTATAAAATAAAATAAAAACTCTGAACTTACAGAAGACTCCAGCTTATCTTCTGTCATCACAGTCTGTTTTGCAAGGTTAACAAACAGCCACAGAAGCAGTCAAAACAACACAACTGAGAAGCTCACACAGAAGCAAATAAGCAAGAATGAACAGCTGAGGTTGGGAAAAAGAAGGAGATGGGGAAGTAACGGATCAATAGAAAGTATGGTGGAATGGCAGTGTCCTGGTTTCAGCTGGCACAGTGCTGTGTTTTGGATTTAGGATGAGCACAATGCTGATAACACCCTGATGTTTTAGTTGTTGCTCAGTAGTGCTGACACTGGTCAAGGACCTTTCAGCTCCCCATGCTCTGCCAGGGGCACAAGAAGCTGGGAGGGGGCACAGCCAGGACAGCTGACCCAAACTGGCCACAGGGCTATTCCATACCATACAGCGTCACGCTCAGTATAGAAACTGGGGGAGTTGGCCGGGGGGCAGCGATCACTGCTTGGGGACGGGCTGGGCATCAGTCAGTGGGTGGTGAGCAATTGCATTGTGCATCACTGGTTTGTATATTCTTTTATCATTATTATTACTTTCTCTTCCTCTGCTGTCCTATTACACTGTTCTTATCTCAATCCACAGGTTTTCTTACTTTTACCCTTCCGATTCTCTCCCCCATCCCACTGGGGAGGGTGATTGAGCAGCTGTGTGGTGCTTGGTTGCCGACTGGGGTTAAATCACGACAGGCAGTCTGAAACTTTAATATGCTAAGCTTTATGTGGAATCAGGGATATCTGCTGCCATTGCTTCACAACAGGAATGGTTACATTTAATGCACACAAAATAGCTGCTTTAATTAGAGTTTAAGGACAGTCCTAATTCTACTGAAAGATTTTATCTTTTGTTTAAAAACATTCCTGATGTCAAGTAAGCTTGATTAATTTGTAGTTTCATGAAATGACAAAATAAGTTAGATCCTCAGAGCAACTCTGCAAAGTATGACAGTGCAACCAGGCTTCTGAAACAAACATTTCACAATTAGAAAGACTACAATATAGAGAAACAACCTTTAAATCCTGAAACAACTCTTCAAACAAAAATATCAGAAAAGACATTATAGAGCAGAGCATTGCATTTCAGTAATGTAATTTTCATAAATTCTTTGAGGTCTATATGAATCTGCGAGTACAATCTACATAGTAAAAAAAAATAATCCTTGCTGCAGCTCATAACCAGTTAAAATCTCTCAATATTGTTTGACTTTTAGTCCATTTTCTGTATCCCAGTAGTTTGATTTGTCTGTATAATAGCAGGCTCAAAGGACCACGGAATGTTACCTCTGTATTCATTATTATTAGTGCAACATCATATGTAGAACACATAACTCCTATTTTTCTTATTCTAACTCTTTTGTCTCCCTTTACAGAGAAGGAACAATAAGCAGATGTTAAGACCTAACTGCTCACCCACTTCTTGCAAATGACAAGGAATCATATATACAAACAGAACTTTTTTGGTTGAGGCTTTGCACTTAAAACTAAGATTTGTTACGATCTAACGGGCAATGTATCACTAGACATTTACAGGTGGAAAAATATAGTGCTCAAGTATTTAGCTGATATAAATTGCCTTAGAGCAAAAAGTGAATGGTGTTAGAGTGTTTACAAGTAAATATGTGACAAGTGGTCCAGTAACTATTGTTCTGCTTAATCCTACAGCTTTTCCTTTGTAATGCCAACAGCAGTAATCTAGAAAGCAGGTCTAGCTAAGATTAATGCAGTCCTATTCCCAACACAGAATTTACAGTCTCAGTAGCTGGAAGGCACATACACAGGCAATAGGCATTCCGGTTCTCAATTCCGAAGTCAGACCTATTAAACCAAATTTTCATTTCTTATGAATTTTTTCCAGTTTCATTTGCACGTAACAGCGCGGAACATAATGCTGATATAAATCAAGTGAGAGAAAAGCCAGGTGCAAGAGAACTAGAAATGGATTTAGTTGTGCAAGAAGGAACACTCCCTTTCAGGTCAGGTTTTCAAAATCTGGCAGGATTAATTTCTTGCTAAATTCTGACGGCCCCATTCGACATGTGCCTGGCTTTTGCAAATGCAACGGTATAATTAAAGCATAGTTTAAACAAAAGTTACAAAGGTTAGGTCATGCAGTACCTAGAACTGAGAAGGAAAACAGACGCCCTATGACAACTGAAGTGCCATTCTTTCTTCCGTTTATTTGCCTTCTCCTTACATATATTATTTACTTAGGCTATGAGGTGTCCTTTTTTAACTAAAATCCTTTGAAAGCCATATTTAAATCCAAGACTGCTTCATCCCTGTGACAGAGGAGAGATGAAGAGCAATGCAGTTTATGCTCAATGTGTCCCTAGTGTTGAGGGATGACATCTGATAGTCACAGCTCAATTGGAAACCACCCCCCGAAAGAGAAAAAAACATCTGAAGTTGCATCAGTGACTGCAGTTCCAGTCTGTGAATGCAAACTGCATTGTCTGAAATTGCAGCGTAGGAAATTGTACACTTCTTTTTAAATTGCCTGGAGTTATACTGCTATTAAGTGTATTCGCTAGCACTGGAAATATTGCCAGATGAAACATGAGTAGTAGATACTTCCTATCATTTTTTAGAATAAAAAAATATTCATTTTGAAACAGAGCAATTCTGACTCTGTTAATGACTATTGCAGCACAAACCAAAAGCAATGGAATCACTGAAGACCAAGGACGTGCTATTTAATTTGTAAAATATGAACCTGCTCACAAGTTCACGCTGTAACTCTATGGAGCAGTTGTGTCTTGTTTGTCTCCCTGCTACCCCTTTCTGGAGATCACTGCTCCCACAGCAAAGCTGGTAAAAGCAATGGGAGCATGCATTATTTGCTTCAATGTGGAGTCACACATTTTCATTTAATTTGCTATAGAAATGCAAGGGTGACTGAGCTAGCTTGAATGACCTAACAGTAAAGCAGATCAGAGGAGTGCTTACACAATGAGCACACATTGCTACTGCAGGACTCTGGCTGAAGAAGCAGGGACACCCATCCAAAACACAGCAACTTCCCATCACCTGAAAACGAATGCTTTTTCTTCAGGTGATGGTCACATCAGGAATGAGTAAACAGTGTTCTGGTCAAAGATAGTGCTTCATTTGAAAACTAAATTTGACAATAATAATGCAGGCTACTTGTTCAGCACAGCCTGTAGCGAACGTACAGTGGTGCTTTGGAGAACATCTACAGGCTAACTACAGTTTCAGTGCAATTCACGGTGTAAATACCTAAGTAGTTTAGGAAACATTAATGGTTTTTGAACATATGGCCCTCCATTATGAATAAGAAGTTGAAGCTCAATAACAGATTTGGGCCTATGTGTGAAAGGCAGAGCAGACCTACCCAAAGAGCATTTCTGGCCCAAATGTACCACCATAGCTGAAGACTTTATATCCTTTGTTACAAAGAAAAGCCTTACTTTCAGCAGCAATCCAGAATAGCATCCTCAGCTTGAGCTTCTGGGAAGAAAAGGAAGGGGGGGGGGGGGGGACGAAGTCAC
>VZTL01021259.1:10976-22154 GCA_013400535.1 Scopus umbretta
GGGGGAAATCAAGCTGTACTTTGGAATATAGCTGAGCAAGAGAATAGTAAGGACTTGAACAATTTCACTGTTGTTAGAGTTTAGAGAATGCCCCTGTGCATTTTTCTTTTCCTAATGACTGTTTCAAAAATCAACCATAATCATCGTAAAGCTTAAGATGCTTGGCATGTCAATGCCAGTTGCTCCTCACTACCTAATAGCAATGTGAACTTCACAGCTGCAATATGAAAATTAAGGCACTCTGGTTTGGGATTTAGAGACTTATAGAACAATTTTTTCCATAGCATGCTAGCTTGAATAGCTGGGATTGAGAAGCTCGTTTCATATTCTCCTGTCTCTGACAGATTCCTAAGAGCACAAGACCCTTGGAGTTGCTTTTGCAGTTGGAGTAAATCTCTCTCCAGATCACCTCCATGATGAAAACAGTCCTCTTGCCACAGCCTTTCAGAACACCCGTCACTGATTTAGTAACTACTGGCTCGGAGTTAAGTTGTCCAGGAGGATTTTATCTGTACTAACAACAGTTGAAAACCTTTCATGTTCATCCACACATAGCTCCTTTAAGGACTGGCTACTGTCTTATTTCATGCTGATTTCTCACACGCATCTAAAGAAATCTGCCACTACTTTGAGATGGGTAGTAAAAAGTGATGCAGTGACAGCTGAATTTATCGTGACTTCTATCTGCTATTTAATACTTTGCCGAGTACAACATCTTCAATTATGTGTAGAACATCTTCAGTTATGACCTGAGCTGTATTTATTATGACTACTCAGTGCAATTCAAGACAGTCAGTTTGAGGAACTTTCAACCATGATGTTTAAGAACAAATAGGAGAATGAAAAAAAAAATAGAAATTTAATAAAAAAGCATTACCTGTAGGGCTCTAGAGCAGCATACTGAATCCCAGCCTGCTCACAACTGCATCACCAAGCCAGCCAACTCCCCTAGTGCTCTGTTGGCCCAGTACCAGGGGAAAGAAGCCAAAGACTCCTCAGATGCCCTTCTGAAGTTTTCCCTCCTCTGAGCCCCAAGACTTTTCTAGTCCATAGCCTCCACAGGAAGCATGGAGGGGAAGGGGGAAGAAGGACCCTTCATTCTTATCCAGTGTATAACTTGATAACTAGACCACAGTCCAAGGAGATGAATGATGGGGATTTGAAACTTTCTCACAAATGTGCTTTTCATCTTTGTTTGCCCAGGCCCTCAGTCAGGGTCCTTCAACGTCAACACAAGAAAGGCTCATCTGTGAGAAAATGAGACTTATTTCTGAGGCTTAATGTAGTCAGCTCAGATGGCACCTGAACACAGGCAGACTCAGACACCTTGCCTTCTGCTCCTGGAATGGCTTCCTGCACAAGCCACACAAGGTACTGGACATAACCAGGACAGCTTGCAGTACTAGGTCAGACACTCCCAAGCCTGTCGATGCAGAACTTCTTGGGCAATAGTTTCTTTTTAACAGCCTCTTTCCCTAGCAATTGTCCTCTCTGTGTCAGTGCTTGACACAAACAAATTTAATTTCCTCTAAATCATTCCCATGGAAGATTTTAGTTATGTGCTCATTGCAGCTGTCTCTCAACTAAAAGTTTTTGTTCAGTTTTCCTAAGTCACAAAAGTAGCTCCCCTGCGCCTTAATTTCTCCTATTACTCTGATGCCCCCTTCCTGTTTTATACAAACAATACTAAATGTGTGGGCATCAGCTGTTCCCCGAGTGGATTTGTACTGTTCGTCTCACTAGATGGTCACGCATACGTGTCGTGGTGGCAGAGTTACTAAACTTGCAACAGAAGACAAATAAGAGGAATAAGTTATAATAGTCTTGCAAAGTCATTTTTGCTCTGCTGTGTAATTGAAGGTTGAACAAGTATGAAGTATTGGGAGTTTGCAGTGCAAAGAACACAGCACTGGACATGTGGTAAACACTCTCGCATTTAGTTCAGAAGAGGCTGCTATAAGGGAGAAGGCTTTACTAAATCCATCATCAAGAATCCAAGACACTGAGACAACGACAATCTCTACATTTCATAAGTACGGAAAGAGGAGGTTTAAGAACTTGATGAGGACAAAGTAAATTAGAGCAAAACTGGGATTGGAAACTAAGACTTCTATTTCCCATCCACATGCTTAAACTTCAGAACAATACTCTCTCTCCTGAAGTACATATGGTTTGTATTGTTTCTCTTTTTAGAGATTAAGCCTATATCCCTAATTCATATGATCAGTCCCATAGACACTAGTGAGAAGAGAGTCAGGATCGAGCGTTTAAATTGCAGTCTTATGGTTTTGTTGGCTTTTGTTTTTTTAATCCAGCACCTATGCTTTCTTAGCACTCAGTACCTAAACTATGATAATTAAAGGTAATTAGGAATAATATCAGGTTACTATATTCCAAAGGCTCCAAATTATATTTAGCAAACAAGTAGGCTTGCTAGTGAAGGTATAATGTACAGTGTAAGAAAAACATACAGAGCTATTTGCCAGCCTAATTAACGAGTCTGGTTAAGGTAAGTCATATTACACCTGTATGACATACTCTTGAAAGACTGTGACTTCTATCCTCATTACAGGTACACCCACAGATGACGACTGCAGCCATTTGCAGAAGACACATTGCATCTGAACTATTCACGGGTGCTTTCATGATGCAGCTGACGATACATCCAGAATCATCATGATACCACCACATGCCAGCAGATACTCTACCGTAGTCCTTGTGACTGTTTGTCTGAAGAACCGTATTGCTAGCTGTAAGTAGTAGGATCAGCATGGGAGCTGGAGGTGGCCTGGACCCAAAAATCTCTGAATTTTGCAGTAGTCAACATGTGGATTTGGCAGCTGAAAGACGAACCGCTTCATTTCCAAATCCTGCATGTGCCACTGAAAGAGCCTGCTCTTACATTTGTTTATCACTTCAGAACTTGCAGGACAGAGTGGCCTTGAAGCCTGGCATATAGTAACATGCAGTAGTAATGTGGTTTGTTAATCTCCATTACAGGCACCTGGGCACAATCAGGCCACTGTGAATTAATACTGCTCTTCTCACAGAACCAGTCATGGTATCTCACACACAGGGAAGGTTCAGTCAGTTTTGTGTAGTCACTCTTGGGTACCTGAGGGTTTTCTCCCTGTGCCTTACAAAATCCGTGCAGGTGATGCTGTAGGCATTGCTCACATCTCTTCCCGCTCCCTGGTGAACAGACTTTTTGTGATAAGAATAGAGGAATAGCCTGTTTTTTCCCTTCCTGCACCACACAAGCCTTCAGGGAGTGCACTTTGCACAAGGAGCAACAGGCAGGATCAGAAAGAAGATACGTCCTGAAGAATAGTACAGTGGCTGCTACCACTCACACAGGAAGTCTTAGCAAAACATGGGGAAAGTCTAGGCTGCAATTTCTCAAGTGCTAACAGCTATTCTGCCTGCACTCCATTTACATAATAGGAAATGTTATTCAAACACTTGTGTGAGAAAATATTTCCCTCCCTTTCAGCAGTATATGCCTCCTACAGCACCAGCATCTACAATAATTGTGAGGGGGATTTACTTTGCCCTGAGTCTGCCAAGCAGCAAGATCATGGTCCACACCTGCAACTTGTACTCTCTACACTGTGAACTGTAGGAATGACATTTTGATGCTTTGCATAACTATCCTCCTCAATGCATCTGTCATGCTTCCTTCTGCCTTTTCAAGTTCCTTCCAACCACTGTGCTTTCCCACTGCTAAGTATTCTGCTAGAATCTAGCAGCCCATTTCCTCAGACTAGCTGCAGCAGCAGCAACTGGTAGGCATCCAAGATATTTACCCCATACAGGCTGTCATCCTGGACTGCCTACAAGTACAGAAGAGGAAACAGTCACTTAAAATTCCTCTTGCTCCACCACACACCTAGGAATCAAATGAACGGCTAGGAAACGGCTCAGGAGACAAATTTTGGACTTAGACAACAAAAAAACCAAAGCTTCCTCTGAAGGTTGAAAAGCAGCACTCTAGTTGTACGATAAATCATATATGGTACTATCTACTTTGTCTTGAGCATGCGAGACATGTTCAGCTGAGGAACAGTACTGTTGTAGTTCAAGCTCACGGGTAACATGTATCAGGCACCAACTCCTCCAAAGATGCTGACCAAAGAGAAGGAAGGAGGATTTTGCATTGATTCTAGTCCATAAGAATTATGTTCTTAGAAACAGGCTGTCTACGTGACAGGCATTTTGTCACTATTTAGTGACAAAATAGAATGAAGATAGTCCTTACCCCAGGAGTTAAAAATATTTGTGAGAACCATGTGAGCCAGTTGCTTAGTGTCCCAGATAAAGGTTTGCTTATCACACTTCCAGAGGTGTATATTTTGAGGCTCAGGTGAAATAACTCACAATACCGGACTCTCTGGGAGTGCCTTTGAGAATGAGTCTAAACTTGACAACTGTCACAGGTATGTGCTCACATGCAGTCAGAATATAAAGTAGAACAACTTGAGAGAAGAACTGTCAGGACTGAGATCAATAGCAACTATTTTCTTGATCATCATAGCTAACTTGACTCAAATCTGTTCTGAAGTAGTAGATGACTAGCTAAAAGCATGTGTATGTGATACATACATGCATGAATCACAGAACATACAGAACATTATGTCAGTTGTATCACTAATGACCTTACTACTACCAGTTCCCACTAAAAGTCTGCACATTTTAACACCTTTATTACTGACACATCAATGCAACGAAGTATTAATGCACATTAATGTTATTTTAAGTATGTGAATAGCCACATTCAGGCTGGTGGGGCTCATGTAATTCAAGTCATGTATTCTTCAATGTCTATATCTTAAGTCCTAGTCAACATTTAGAGTAGTTTAGTGTGGATCACATTACTACGTAAATATAGTCTCACTTTCTTTTCAGACCCCTTGTGTCTTTCATTTCCCACCCTGCTCAATTTCTGTGTCTTATGTTTCTGGGACCTTTCATGCTCCTGACTGCAGCAGGCTCAGTGCCAAGCCATCAGCAACTTGGCACATTCATTTCAGCATCCAGATCCTTCCACCTCTATCTGGTAAGCACTTCCACTCTTCCTAGAATGACTACCTTTATGCTGCCTTCCTGTGATCATCCTGTCTCTTCCCTGGCATTCTAGCTTGCTTACCTCAGTAGCAGAGGTATGTTTCTCTTTTTTTATTTTTTTTCATAGAATCATTAAGGTTGGAAAAGACCTCTGAGATCACCTAGTCCAACCATCAACCCAACACCACCATGACTACTAAACCATGTCTCGAAGTGCCACATCCACACGTTTTTTGAAGACCTCCAGGGATGGAGACTCCACCACCTCCCTGGACAGCCGGTTCCAATGCCTCACCACTCTTTCAGTAAANCCCCTCAGTCTCTCTAATCCCTTCCTTCTGGCCTTTCCTCTCCCAGAAATTCATTAGCAAATGAGGTAAACAGCTGCCTTACAGCTGTGCATATCCATTCGCTTTTCTGTGTTGATGCAAGGCAATTTTTGTAATGAATGTATAGCACAAAGACTGTTGTTCTGTACCTTACTCTAATCAGATACGAGATTGTCTAGGATGGCATATTTACTACCTTCCTGTTGACTAAAACTCCTCTACACTCCTCAGAAGCCCAGCTGAGCAGCTCCTTTGTTTGCTATGACCTTTTATTGCTATCTACATCTTTGTTGTAAAAATGACTGCACAGTTATAGTAGCTAATTCACTTTAACATATTTTTTTTTCCTGAATTTTAAGTCTAGAGGCCAGATTTATAAAGCTGTAATTGCTAGGGGATGCTGATCAGCTATCTGAGTGGTTTTATGAAAGTGCCTGAAGGGTAGGCATTGCAAAGCACAGCACAGAGTCCCTAATCCAATACCATCCCAAGCCTTTAAATCCACACACAGTTGCTCAGCCACACACAGAAGGCTGAGCTGCTGTCTGGAAGCAGTGAAGCCTCCCTACATCACTACATAAACCTGGCTACACCACAGCCTGACTTGTGCAGAGTCAGCTCAGAGCTGTCTTTTCATGTACGCATGCTTCCACTTAACTGGACATGACATTCTCTGGCTGTTTGAACAACAGAAAACTGATACAAAAGCATGCTATTTAAAGTCCATTCAGGAACTCATAGGGTCTTGTGTGGTTTAAGGCACATGTCTTGAAGATTATCCATCCTCACACCTCTATGCCCATATTCAGATAAAAAAATACTAATATGCTTTTAGAAGCATAACATAAATCAAAATTTTCTCACTGCTTCTCATCAGGAACAACTGTATCTGTGCCATTTCTACAGCAGCTTGCTTTGAGATAGATAAATTCAGAGGCATTTAGAAGGGAAAATAACTCTCAGCCCATAGCGCTAAAGCAACCACATCCAGTTCACCTGTTAGGCTTCATTTTCTATGGTGTTGCAACCATAACAATCACAAACACTCCCGCAGAACTGATTTGGTTTCGTGCTACTGAATCACCGAGATGTTCAGATCAGGTCCCTCAAAAAGAAATGTTTTATATTGAGATAGTTGCACAACCTTTATTATGCAGAGATAATGAAACTAGCATATCCAAAGGCCACTCGGTTGTCTGCCTCTCCTAACACACTAAACTCTAACAAATAGGTACTGTAAGAATTCAGTGAAAGCCACACTAATTACTGCCTTGAAACAATCTTTTGCCTTCAGTGCCCTGATCTTACTTGTGACCATACAACCTATCCCCAAACTATTTGTCTTCAACTTTAATGACACAATGACCATAACACTAATAATTAATAACCACAATTAATTGATAGCACTGTTATATATCAATATTGAATTGTACTTTCCCCATGAACATGAAATACGACCAACTGTCTCTGTCCCCCCTTTAAAATGAAAGGTGACCGAAGCAAAGGGTTGCAAAGTAACTCACCCAACTTCATCTATGGAAGCGGCAAGAGTTTGCAATGGAATCCAGACACCCCACATCCCAGGCCAGCACTGTGCCTACAAGGCCACATTGTGAATATTTCCAGTGAGACCGAGGGCAGATTAAGTTAGAAATTTTCTTTCCTTATGGCTCAGTCCCAGCAATAAACAGCTGTGCTACAAGAATTATCCCAAATTACAGATGAGCCCTTTTTTGAATAAAAGTTGCTGTTAAAAATAGCCACAAATTAAAAATTGTGGGAGGATAGAATGGAGCTGGAAATGTGCAGATAGCTAGAGCCATCTACAACCCACTGGGGAAATATTTACAGTGTGGCTAGCCAAGTTATGCAAGGTATCCCATACTGTCTTATCTGGTGGAATTATCATTGCACAATTTGTGGTGGAGGTTTACAAAATTGCAATTCTGACCTGTCAGGAAAGCAAAGCCATTAATCTGCAGTGCTGACTAATTTGCTGCTCATCTTCCTCTCGGGCGATCTTTCCTTTGACTCACTAAAAAGATTGGTGCATCTCTTGTGCTTTTCCTTTGAAGCGATACCAGAGCTTGCCGATTATTTTTGGTTCCTTGCCTTTTTATGTTCCTGCCCTCATTTCATACGTAATGTATATGATGCATCGGCAGAGTGACCACACGTTTCCTCAGGCTGCTGAGGTTGGTGGTAAGGCAAGCTCATCTTGTCTGAAAGTCTCTCCCTACATGGCCTGCTGGGAAACATAGTGCTAAGAACAAAGGTGACACATGATGTCTAGATGACTCATGATCCAAGTCTCCTGAATCTGAAATGCTGTAGGGTATAATTTCAGAAGCACTGTAAATTTGTGAAAAATATTATATGGTAAGGACCTGCTTCAGAGTTGGCACACTGAGCGATTTGCATTGCTACTGAATTTAATGCTGAGTGGCCTCCCGCAGCCCGGGACACTAAGCAACTGTCTCTTTCAAGTACCACTTATGAACAATTTAGAAAGAAAAACTAACCCTTGCATCCTGACCATACTGATCAGGATCGCATCAAAGAAATCATGATTTGCATCAATCTTGCCTCCTAGAAAGACCTTGAATCTTGTGCTTGGGTAATGAGAGGCAAGAGATTTATCTTCGGATAGCATTGTTGGTGACTGATTGTTGACGGAAGGTACTAAAGACAATAGGCACCAGGGTATCTATAACGAGGAGCGGAAGGCCAAGAGATCTCTAAAACAACGTACGTATATCCTTTAAGTGTCAAAACTCCCCTTTACTCCTCTTCTACTAGTCAGCAAGATCCACTACTTAGTGTCCCCTAAATGAACCAGCTAATTATAATATGAAAACCACACCTCTGTTGGAAGAGCTACCCACCTCCAAAGGCAGACCCCTACCCACCAAGCATGTGCAGTGATTTTAAAGGGAGCTATGTCTTTACATCAAAGCAAAAGTAGAAATAACCAACTACTAACAAGTAGGTGTTAACAGCCGGTGTAGTGACTGTTTAATTGTATAAATACGTGAAGCAAGGATAACAGGGCATGCTAGCTTTGTGGAATTGCCACCTAGCACCCATCTCTGCACAGAAATGGAATAAAGCAAGTATCTTGACTCAGTGTGTGACTTGGTTCTTGCACACCGGGTGAAGAACCCATCTTTGGGACAACACTGTGAATTACAGTACTTGCACTGTTTTGACAGGTGGTAATTAAAGCACAGGGAGACTGAGTTAGTTAAGGTTACATAGACATCCTAGCAGAAAAGGGATCAGATCCCTCAACATGCTGGCTACGAGGCCAAAGCACTCATTTCTGGTTGCAAGTACCAGAAACAAAAAAAAAAAAAAAATGGTGAGTGCCAATTAACAGCTTGATCAGCTTAATCTTTGGCCACATTCACTAGAAGAATTAAATGCCGTGTTTGGATCACGTGCTGAAACCTCACAGCTATGTCTCCTATTTGGGCTGAGTCAGTAAGAAACATTCCTGAAAGTTCATGTGTACTCGCTGAACAAACGTAAAGGAGTAGCAGATGACATTGCATTACAAACACCAATCTACTACACAGCTGTTTACTGCATTAACACAGCATCACATGCTGTTATTAGGGTATCACTACATCAGCTTCATGTAATACTTGTGGTAGCATTTTCAGATTTCACTTCTAAAACTAAACTGCCGTTATAACCCCAACACGAGCAAGCAGTCGATCTTCCTCTCAACACGCCCCTCCAACCTTGACGCAGGTTGCTGTTACAATGGTTTAATAAACGGTAAGACAAAACATTGGCAGACTTATCTTCTTTCATCACATAGATTTTGAAAGCTTCATTTTTGGGTGTGCAACAGTATACACACATATCAAGACAGGGATGTTCTTTACAGTATATTTAGCTAATAAGTAGACACATCTGACAGCAAAGACAAGGAGACACCTTCTGACCCTTCAGGAGTACAAAGGTATAGGAGTGACAAACAGAAATACTGACATACCAAAACAGCATAGCAACAGACAGATTGTTTCCAGGGTTAAATCCTACTTTTGCAGATCTTAACATGACAACATGTTTCCCAAGGTCAGCATTTAGTTCTTTTTCTAATACTTTCTTCTATTCCCAAGTTTCTTCTTACCCAAGTTTTACCCAGAGGGGAGCCCAGTGACTTCTGTGAAGCTGGTTCCAGTTTACATCGTTGTGAGAGAATCCAAATTTTTTCACCTACTTTTCCTCCTGCTACTTCATGGGCACACTGAATATCTATACATTCTGGATTCAGTTAAATTACAGAATTGTGTGTTACAGAAAAGGCTGGGAATACATTCAAACAGACTGAGATACTGTTAAAATTTTTCTTTTAAACAGAAGAAAAGCAATCTACTGAAAATTACTTTGCAGGCTACATATTCTGATTCCTTCCACAACTCCTCTTTAGCTTGAGGGTAAGCGAAACACTCCAGCCTGGCTCATCTGTTACAGCGTATTTGATTTTTATTTAGCTCTACTACTGGATCATCTGCAGGTCATTTGCATATACCCTTTGGTAACGGCATGACATTCCAGCATTTTTGTTGTAGACTACCCTGTTTGTGAAAGATGCACTGCCTCTGAGCACCGTGTGCTGACTGTAGTCTTTTTTTTTTTTTTTTTACAGGGAATTCCTAAACGAATGGCTTTCATGCATTTTGCAGTTCAGCTGTCTTTGAATTCCCAGCAAATCTGACGCGTCTCAGATCTGTCAGATCCGAGTAAGCACTGGGCCGGTGATCTGCATGCATGCAGTAAATCCTGTATGCTTAATATCCACATGCATACATCAGCTGTGCAATTTGTGCACTATAGATCCAACATCCCTACATTAGGATTTACTGCACCTGTAACACAAGGATCATCTTTCCAAGTGCAGTTAATCCAGGGCACCTGGTTTCTCAGCCACATTGGGCTCCAATTGCTCTTTCATTTGAAACATAAATTATAAGGTAAGTGAAAGCATTCATTGCTAAAGACATAGCTCCAATTATTATTGTGTCCCTTGTGGTAACGGCTGCCTGGCTTTTTGCTCTACAGAAGCTGATATTCCACCCCAAGATACAATTTGTACAACTCCCATTAACTTAAAGAGAAAGCAGAAATAGAGTTATTCTATTGTCAGTATGGCTCCCTCCACTTGACGCATTGAGCAAAGGCCATATCCATGCCTGAGGACTAAGTTAGGAATTTAAAAAACTAAACTAAAATTTAATAAAATAGTAACAGAGACTAGAACTCAAGTCTGTCTGTTTTGCAGGACTTTAAAGTTATTTATTACTAGTACAGCTCAATACTTTTAATCATCAGAAAAGACTAATAAATTTTGCCCTAAAGGTTGGCTGGAAAACACCACAACTCTACTTACCATAGAAGACTGCAGTTCTGAATTATTTTGTTAAGCAAGAAGAAATCAGACTGTTTAAAATACCATAGGAAAGAACAGGCACCAGTGCCAGAATGCCAGTTGCTTCTGAGTTTACAATATTATCTTAAAAAAAAGAATACCAACTGCCCACCTACCTGTTATTCTTGTCAACCCACTTTCTACAGAAAAAAATATTTTTAAATTGGATAAGTTCTTTTATATGTCAACAGACAATTCTGATTTCAGTGTCTTGAAGAAACAGGCTCAAAGCTAAACAGTATCACAGGGATTTGAACCTGCATTATCAACTTCTAGGGCAAGTCTTACTAGTCAACCACTGACTCGGGGACGAATTTTTCCAAGGGTTTTTTTTTTGGGGGGGGG
>VZTL01021259.1:23838-53955 GCA_013400535.1 Scopus umbretta
GGCCGCCGGCGGCCTGTGCCGAGCGGGGCTGCCCTTGGGGCCGGCGGCCCCTGAAGCCCCTCGGGGGTTGAGGGGACGGGCCGCCGCGGGTGGGGCGTCCCTGCCCGCGGGCCTGCCCAGCGGGTTGGGGTGGCAGCGTGGCGGTCCTCGCCTCGGTGGGCCCGCTGCGGGCCGGCGGAGCTGCTGCTCGGGGATCAAGGCGCTGCTGCAGGCAAGGGAAACCTCGCTCAGCGCGGAGGGAGAGAAGCGGGAACGTATGGAGCGCGCATACAGGCTTCTCATGTGGCATCCAGGTTTGCTGTCCGCTCCACAGCCTGCCGTGTTGTGCACCCGAGGCGGCCGCCCCGGTCGTTCTGGGAGAACGTGTGCTCAAAGGACATTCTTGCTGCACTGTCTGAATTCCCAAAAATGTCTCCAGTTAGCAGCGTAAGCGTGCGCTTCTCCAGCAAACGCATCCTTCGGCTGGTTTCGACCATTCCGGTGTCTGCTTTTAATACCACGTTTCTTGATTTCTTACCCTCTCCGTTTCCAAGCAAAAATCTTCAAACGGAATTAACGTGGGTCTAGTGCTGCCTGCAGAGAGGCAGACAATATGGTAGCTTTGTAACCCACCTGATAAAACCAGACAGACTCTTTCTTATTAAGCGCATTCTTGAGTGACTCTTTGCCTGACAATAAGACGATCTCTTTCTAGAAAATTCAAAGTCTGCTGGCGATAACAGATGTTAGCTCTGTAAATACCCTTGTGAAATGATGTTTCCGTATCATAGGTTTCTGACTTGTTTCATCGTTGTATGAATGGCTAATGCTTATCAATTTCTTGGTGTGCTGCTTCAAACATACCCACGTTTTCTACAATACAGCATCTATGACAATGTATGTATTATATATTTCTCAGGCACTTTCAAATATTTGTCTCCATGTGGGTTTTGATATTTCATTACGAACGATGCTGTTAAAGACTGGCTAGAGCTTGATAGATGCATACGTTGGATAAGGGAGAGTATGTAGACGGATGGACCCCGAAATGCTAGGATTAACAGCAGACAGCTAAATCTTTGTTGTTCTTTTAAACTGTCTTTTTAAAGATTGTAGCGTGCAGCAAGGACGCTATTTAATTTTTTCAGTTTTAAGATTTCGGTTTTGTGAATCTGGGTTTACAATGTTCCTGTGTTAGTATCGCACCCCGACTTCCTATTGGCGGATCGTTAAATATCCTCAGCTAACCTCAGTTTCCAGCAGCCGGGCACAATATAGCTAATACATCAGCTGGCAAGAGCTTAGTTTTGATGGCTATGCAGCTGGCTGTGGAAAGCCAGCTTGCATAACTTCGTATTTGCTGTTATTCTGTGAATATAGCAACATCATACTAGGTCTGTTGGGGCCCCAGCTGAGGCCGGTGACGGGGAACTGTCCACTTACAAAGTTAGTGGTAGTGCTTACTACAAGAGGATTTACTAACAGTCACTGTGGAAGAAGGAAAAGGCAGGTTGAGAACAGGGGCACCGAAATGGAAGTTACAGTGTTGTGTGGAGGAGCTGGGGAAACGGCCTTGGGATCAAAATAGGTGCCATAGTATTTTACTTGCCGGGAAAGAGAATACTTGGGTCTTGAGGAATTTGATGTCCTTGTTGTGGCAGTAGGCTCTAGACAATAACAACATCTGCGAGCTTCACCTTCAGGTATCCTGAAGTCTACTGAGACCCTTGGAACTTGTTTCGTCAGCTGATCCTAAGCGGCTTACAGCTCAGTACCTTATTTAGGGCTTCTGAATCGATTGTCAAAGGGTCTGCTGACGAGGGACAGGCGTGTCGGTAGAAGTTAGGCTGCCCTAACATGGTTCCCATTGATTTAGCCAAGGCCATGCAGGAAGTCTACGGCAAAGCCAGAAATTAAATCCAGAACCCCAAGCTTCTCTGCATTACCTTAACTACAACTACACCTTCCTGTGTCTCGGTAGTAGCATTGGCAAAGATTTTTCTGTTTACTGGAGGTAATCAGAATTTTCATAATGTTGCTGTAATCAAAAAAGTAGGTTTACAAAACAGATTTCTTGCATAGAATAGAATTATTTGGGGTGAAATACTTTGGCTTTTTTGGTAATCTTTAAAGGTAAAACATGCTTGAAACCACTTAGTTTCTGTTAATAAATTACATTGGAACAAAATTTCAAGGATATTTTTGACATCAGGATTTTATGAAAATTAAAATGCACCAATGTCAGACAGGTTCAGTGGAAAACTTTGTTATTGTTCTTAAAGAAATCAGTTTTGTTCAGTGTTTCACCAGTTTTCCATCTGCTTAAACTGTGGAAAATACACAAACAATTCCATCTGCTAGATGTGTGAGGGGCCAGAGCTTCTAGTTGTTATGGAGCCCTATGCTTCAATCTAATAGCAGAAGGCTCCATCAGTAGCTGTTGACCGTATGTTGGTTATCTGGCAAAGAAAATACACAAGCGGCTTATAGGGTCGGGACCGATGAAATAGTATGTATGCCATTTTGAAGACATTATACTCTGCAAGACTAGACGATGCAGCTCTAAACCTGTGAAATGGAGGTGGTGCTTGGAAGTAGTTACAGATATTGGTAAATTGGGAGCGACCCAGGAAAAAGCTGGTCCAATAATGGCAGAAAATTGAATGTACCAGTGGCCTTACTGGGAATAAGGTAATAAGCCTAATGGAAAATGACTCTGCTTTAATGTGATTTCCACTGATGGGTGGCTAAATAATGATACTCCTTATATCTTTAATTAGCCTTAACACCTGTGTCGAGTGGCAACAGCTTTTGGGAGCTGCTTGAGTAGGAGAAGCTTATGCCTAAAACCCAGAGACTCATTTAGACATGTACACATGTGAATGCGCATATATGCTTATACATGCGCATATGGTAGAACTGTAATTACAGAAAACCTTTTTATTATGATGCATCATTTAAAGTCAGGTGTGCTACCGTTCCTGAAGAAATTAAATCACAAGTTTCATCTTTCATGTAGCTTTGTAGTACAAAATGGGCAGGCTGAATGGGATGCACTGAGATTTACGGTAGCTGCAAATGTAAAATGGGATACCGTTCGCTATAGGATTTAATAGTTGGAGCTCACGCAAGAGATTGCATCTGTATCTTATCTGTGAAGCGATGTTCATAGGAAACACTGTGCCTCTGTCACAGCTTTCCTTGAATCCTCCCATACTGTGGCCTTTTTGTACCCTACTTGAAAATTAAAATTCTCCTCTATGAACTTAAACTACAGAATTAATGATTAAGCAAATTCTTTCATGGTATTCCCTCAGTCCCCATGCCAAGAGCTAGATCAGCTGTCTGTTAAGGTCAATGATTTCAGTGGAATTAAATCAGTCCCTAAAGTATAGTATTGAGTCCAGGTTCACTTAGTATTTTGCTGTGTCTTACAATGCTAACCCCTGACTGTATATGATCTGTCCATTTGCTTTACTCGTAAGTGGTGTACAGTAGCTCTCTTAATACCATCTTGTATCTGTTCTGAATGATCAGTGCATTTTGCATTCTTGGGTCAAAGCCCACAAATTAATGCTTTTTGCAAAACTGGTAATTTGAGAAAGTGAGCTATTCACATTAGTAATGAAGCTGTCTCTCCCATGTTGATTATTTTGCCAAATAATTTTCTGGAGTTCTGTGTGGGAAAATGTCAGTTGTTGGGCAAACATTAGCTTCAAGTCCAGCCAGTTCATGAGAACTCTTGCATTTAGTGCCAGACATCGGGTCAGAAGAGCAAGTGCTGGATATGGCCTTTACCTGTCTGGAGGTGGGTTTTTTTTATAGATAGCACTTTGAATTTTCCTTGCAGCACTGGATTTTTATAACTACTCGTTAGCTTCTAGGGAATACGATGGCTGACTCTAGGCCTTTGGCTTGATGAAGTGCCAGCCATGAATTTGCAGGTCAGTTCAAGGGCAATTTTCCTGTGTGTACATTTGTTGAGTTCTCCTCTTTCAAATTCTTTAACGGTTACCTCCGGTGTTATGTGACATCAACCAGAGAAAGTTAAATTGAGTTATCTGTTATTTTATTTGCTTAAAAGATTCTGTATGTACAGAAGAAGGTCATGCTTCTCATTGCAAGTGTTGGTAAAGTGCGTTGCATGTATTGTGGCTTTTCTGCCTCCTCCTGTTCTGTGTGCCTCTCCCACTGCATGCATACCACTTATCCTTTTCTATTTCCAGCACTCCTGAATCCAACACCTTCTCTTGCCGGGACACCAGTATGCCCCACCACTTTCCCTGGCTGGTGAGAGGAACTCTGTTCATCACTCTGTCCTTCCCCTTTCTCTGCTACAGGTCATGGGCTCTGTCTGCATTCTTCCATAGCCCGTGTCCCTCATACTGTAATGATAGAATCGTTTAGGTTGGCAACGACCTTTAAAGTCATTGAGTCCAAACGTAAACCTAACACTACCAAGTCCATATCACCCTTCCTTCCCAAACGACGATCACAGCTGCTGTGAACCAGACATAGAGGGTATAATGTGAACCCCACTTTTCTTGTTTGTCTGATTGTCCACTAAAATTAATAGACTTCTGCTCGTCAACCTCTAGAATATTCTTTGATCAGACTCAACACTCAAAAGTTGTTACACTTAAGGCAAAGAAGGCTTGAATCATTGGGGATGTGGACACATGTAGTTTTTCTTTGGCTGTGATGTTGGTTTAAGGATTTCTTACCTCTGGCCTCTTGTTTCTTCCCCTTCCAATCAGTCTTAGCTGTCTGTGGGACCGTGTTATAAAAACATATTGGCAAAAAGTCTTGATTTAAGAAATACACCATAAAGAAAACGTACCAAATGACTATGCCTTCTGTGAAATCTTGCTTTGTTTGTCTTGTGCAATCCTATTCTTCACGTTTTCCTCAGACTACAAAAACCTCTTGGCAGGCATGTTATATTTACTGGCAAGGTTGGTTTCTGGTTCTTTAAGCATTATTGTACTGCACAATAACACCCTTATTCAATATAAAGAGTATTACCAGTTGACTAAGAATACTTGGCTACACGTGACCCATGCTTGCAGGGCTTCCTGCAGTCTATGGACATCCCACCCACCAGCTATAACATCTGCAGTTACCTGCCATAGCTTCAGTGAGCAGGTGACAGGTCTGCACAGAGCTACATCAGTTATTATGTCAGGGAATCACTGTGCCTGTGTCCTCTGTTACCTGCCTGTAAGCATACCCCTGTTATGGCTTGGGAAGTTGTATTTTTTTGGTCCCCTGGCTTGCTGCCTAACTGACTAACATATACTAGTAGCCTCTGCGTGATGTGACAGACGGATAAGCCTGAGCACAAGGAATCCAATTCTTCTTCCCACCTACCCAGATATGCCTAGGTCCAACACTGCTGACAGTCAGCCCTGACTTGCGCAGTCATAAATGAGAGCAGTATCAGGCTGAAAGGTTGCCCAAGGATGTGCCCAAGCGGTGGGAGTTTCTAGGCTGGGAGCCGTCAGATGCAGTGATGGGAGGCAGCTGTGATGGATCGCAGAAGTTTGTGCTGGTAATGGCAAGTCTGAGATGGCCTTACGCCATTGTAGCTAAGGCCCCTCAGGGAACAGGAGCATCCACATGGATGTTTGTGGGTTAAATTAGTTGACCTGCCTCAATTTCCCGTGTTCTCATATGGAACTCCTCCCAAGAGTTTTGTTGGTATCATTTTGTGACAACAGTTTTGCAGTTGCAAAAGAGCTAGATTCTTCTATTCTGGATTTATGGTGCCTTGAGCTTAATCCATTATCACTTAAAGAGTTCATGCAAATGTTGCTGGCTCAGAGGCATGCCTCAAGAAATCATGAGGTTGGCCTAAAAATCAAGAGATTTTTATACAAAATACATTTGGGATTCTTTTCCTTTGACCTCTCTTTTTTGAGGTAATATTATGCACACTTACAAGCTCTTCCCTGTGACATGGAACGATAGGAAACCTTTACTGATTTCATGAATGTGGATGAACAAGTTAATGTCTTTAAAATCAGCATATGGTATTCAACTTTTTCTTTTTTACAGTAACATCACAGTTACTTGGTTTCTCTGTCAAGTAATTTATAAACCTCAGATATAATTCAGTTTCAATGTGATATGAGTGTGCATCAGTTCTCATACCAGCTGGCCAGAAGGAATGGACTTCTTGTGCAAACAGAAAGGGAACAGCAAACTGCACTGAGTGATGGGAGATAGGTTTTGTGAGTGATCCTTTTAGGGACTGACGTACAGGGTCCATATTTGAGTGTGATCTCATGCTTTTGGTGACTGAAGTCATGTTCCTTCCACCAATTAGAAAGGTAAATACTCTGCTTAAACTCATTGTTTAATTGAGGTCCATTGAGGACCACTCAGGTGCAGAAAGTAGCATCTGTAGACAAGTGTTTGTGAGGGTTAGAGCCACTGGGTTCCTGTGCTTTGAAAGTCCTTTTGAAATGGATCTATCTTTTGTTTTATTTATGTATAGCTCAAAATACTTTCTGGTATTGACTCAGTCTTAAATACTGCTAGGCAAAGAAATGATAAATAAAAACATTAAATAATAAGTAATTGAAGACAATGTTATCTTTGCCACTGATGCGTTTGACTTGATTTCGGTGGGAATAGAATTGAATAGGTCCTTACCTGCCTCAAACAGGAAAAAGGTGGAGAAGTAAAACCTGTTAAGGAACTTGTTTTTGTTATCTAGCTAGCAGTGTTACTCTCATGAGCCTTTTATCAAACCAGTGAAGAGATGTTACTAGAGACAGAACAAATGGTTTGGAAGAGGAGGAATTCTCCAGCTACCTAATAGGTTTTGCTGGGTCTTTTGCAAATGCAGCTTAATTGCTTCCCTGCTGTGAAGTAATGCAAAACCTTGAGCAACTTGCTTTTTGAAAGGAGGCTAGTGGGGTGGGGAAGAAAAAAGGTTTTACCCTGTGTAAAAAATGTGTTCTGGATATGTGACATCACTATTGACTGGATTAGATAATGACCTCAAAGACTAAAGAATTAGAAAATTGTGTAAATCAGCCAAACCCAACAGCCAGTATTCTCATTTCATGTTAATGTTCATATTTCATAGTGAAGATATTAATGAAAGGAAGCAAAATGCTTGAACATTGGACTGAACTAGATAAAGCACACATCATTTTTCATTCTTATTATGCAGTCTTTTACTAAATGAAGACCTTTCTCTTGTTGGGTACAGTAGGGATTCATCCACCCTATGCTGAGGGGAAGGAACTACCCCCTGTATGGTCCCATCAATGCTGCTTTAGAAGTGATGTGAGGTTTGGTACATTGGGCAAGTGATACATGCCTTTTTGGCTAGAGATTCTGTGACCTTGAATAAGGCATATAATCTTTTTGTCTACGTTTCCACTGGAAGCATGTAGATGTATTTATTCTCTACCAGAATTTTTTATGTATAATGACAAGAAAATCTCTTGGACAAAGAGTGTCACCTACCATCTATATTTTTATAGAGAAACTAGCAAATTATGGCTCTGAAATTGAATTAAGCATCCAGGTATTAAAGCTGAGCACATAATGCTAGTATGTAGGAATGTGTTTTTCCCCTCAGTGGGAGGGAGCAGCAAACAGGATTAATAATGTGAAACACCCAGCATCTCATCCCTTTGACCCTATTCAGAGTTTCTGTAACACCTTGGAGAATCCAGGAAGGTAGGGAACAAGGTTCTGTATTCCAGAGTCTTTTACAAACACTTACAAAAGAAATAAACCATTTATGTCATGTGTTAATCCTGTAATATATTGCAGATTCAGAAGCAAGTGTTTTGCTGTGCGAGTGTGCAGACAAGACAACATGGCAGAGGAAATGGTCCATCATTATAACATCTCAGCCAAATTGGGCTGTAGGCTTAGGAAAGCCACTGTGAGGGGAGTGGAGGAGTACTGAGGAACATCAGGAAGGAAGCATATCATGGGGCTGAAAGCGTGTAGGGGAGGTTTAGCTTGTTAGGTCTTGAGGCAGTGACTGAGATCATAAAGGATAGAAAGTAAAAGGAAGAGTGCTGGAGAAACAACTGAGGAGGGATTTTTGTCGATAAGTGCCAATTAATTTAGAAAATGCAAGCTGATTTCATATGCTTTTATCCACCTGCTGTTTGTAGTGCAAGATATGAAGGCCATCATCCCTTACAAGGCTGCAAGTTCTAGATGATATAATGACATTAGATTACCATATGGGATATAGACAATGGTGCTGAACTAGCCCTTCGACTGCATGAGTAATAAATTCATCTAAGCCAACAAAATGAGACAAGTGTGAAGCAGGTGAGACGAGAATCTTGTTCAGAAGACGCACGCTATGCATGCAGCAGTCCAGATTTGGCAGTACGTTGGCTGCTTTGCAGTGTCCTGTTGATGCAAGGCAATCATAAACCCAGGTTAACCAGCCAGTTAAAAGCCTGTTTACTGCTGATCAGGGTTGCCAAAGTAGCACAGAACAGCTACAGGCATGGCTAAAATTGGATTGCTCTGTGCATGTATAGCTGAAGTGTATAGTAATAATGATGAATGTCAGTGCTGCTATTGGATCACCAGGACATTCTATCAGAAATAGTGTGTTCTCTTCAAGGATTTTGCTGCAATACTGAGAAGACCCATGGTGATATAGATTGGCTGATCCCCTTTTATTCTCCAAATTAGATCTGTTTCCATTTCTAATTCTGAAGAGCAGCAATAGAAATAGAATAGAAATGGCCGTAGTTTGCTTAAAACTGCAATTCAGCAGACAGAGGGAATGACTGTGTGCTAAATATGAGTGGGGGCATAGGTACATTGCAAAGAATGGTTTTGCTTAGGGCAGCT
Source organism: Scopus umbretta (assembly GCA_013400535.1). Taxonomy (NCBI): domain Eukaryota; kingdom Metazoa; phylum Chordata; class Aves; order Pelecaniformes; family Scopidae; genus Scopus; species Scopus umbretta. The sequence goes on from VZTL01021259.1 coordinate 32,665, forward strand.
ATAATTTGAGGGGGATTCTGTTTAAGACAAAATGCTTTACTCCCTGACCTTAGACAACCGATAGCTGACTAAAACAGGCTGCGTAGCTCCACGCGTAGAAGGTAAACGATGTTTCTTGAAATTCTGCAACCAAAATGGGCTGCTTTTTTTTTTTTTTTAATGTATAACTTACCTGCAGTGCTTTCACATTTTCCTATTGGTGTGCTGCCTTCTTGCAATTTAACCACCTAACATACGCAAATGCGCATTAGTGTGTGGGCAGGTTTTGCCTAACAATTTTCCTGTAACCGTTACGTGTGATGGAGCCCTGCTTTCCTGGAGATGGCTGAACACCTGCCTGCCGATGGGAAGGAGTGAAAGTAGTGAATGAATTCCTTGCTTTGATTTGCTTGCGCGCATGGCTTTTGCTTTACCTATTACACTGTTCTTATCTCAACCCACAAGTTTTCTCACTTCTATGCTTCTGATTCTCTCCCCCATCCCTCTGGGGGGAGTAAGCCAAGCAAGGGTCTGCATGGGCCTTAGTTACTGGCTGGGGTTAAACCACAACAGTCTTAAAGAACCACCCGCAGAGTATTTTGTGTGAATGCATTCTAGTTTGTTCTAGGTGAGCTGATGCCAAAAATAGAAACTCCTTAAGCTAATTTGGCTGCTTGTGTTTTAAGTGAATTGGAGTAACTTGACACAAACTGCTCCATTGGTGATGACATCTGGTGCGGACATGATGAGCATTCATAGGCATGGACACATTTTAGCAGCCCAGCTAAAGCTTAAAGAGAAGAGTAAAATACTTTTCCCTTTGAATATCTGATACCAAGAAGTACCAGCTACCAAACAGTATCAGCTATCAGTGAAGGATTTGTAACAAAATCTGGGATACCTAGATATGATGAAATCATGGATGTGGAGACAAGCATGAAGACACAAATCATGACTCCTCAATCAGAAGGCAAATAAAGACAAACTGGTGTCCTGTTTTTAATCCCTAGATTTTGAGCGATCTGTGGACTTGACTTGGTTCTTAGGGCTGCTAGTGTACTACTTACTCAGTCCCTGCTGCAGTACATGTGAGGATGTTGTGGCTTATTAAGAGGGATGGGAAAGAAACACTTTTTACCCCAGCTGTCCTCAACAAGAGGCCTTTGCCTTGTGGACCCCTGCCTGCTGGGACAGATTGGTGTAGCCATGGATTAGATGCAGTGGTTAGGGAGTATGTGACTCTTGAGTTATCTTTCTTCTGATTTTATAAAGTGTAAAGTAGGCAACATCGACAATTCAGTTATCTGCTTCTCCATTACTATGCTAGTAAATGTAACTGTGACAGAGGCTCCGACAGGCTGTCATCCATGCTATTTCCTTGCTAGCAGTTCCCTGACAGTTTTGCTCTCCCCCAGACAGTGTGCTTCCCGGCATGGTGTGGGAGATAGCTGGAGCCAGGGACTGTTCCCAGGAAGCTACGGATAAAGCTGCCTTGCTTTGGGGAATTGATCTCTGTGGATGTGGGTTCAGCTGCCCCACATGTCCTCCCAGAGAACAGGCCCTGGTGTGTTTTATTGACTAGTGTTGCTCCAGCATTAAGATCTGGCATGCTCAAAAGTGTCAGTAGGCCGCCTTCTCGGAGCTGCTTCTGTTGGCGTTAGGTGTGAAACATACTGCATCGCCTGCCTTGCTGTATGGGAGTGGAGATGCCTCAACAGTTGGTGCCTTGTCTGAGATGCACTGTGGTCGATTCTGCACTTCTCATCCTGTCCTCTATTGAGTAGTCAGTGTGCTAACATAAAGGAGAATTAGGACTCGGGCCATTTTTTAAAAATAGTACTAATGCGTTCGCTGAAAATAACACTGGTTTGTAACCAGTTTATTAAAGCAGTACTTTAGGATACTGTATTATAGATAGTGGCAATAATTCTACGGATAATATAATTATTCTGGATCCTGAGCCTCATCTAGGAACAGAAGAATTGGAAAATATGCTATCAAGGTGTATACGTTATTTTTATTATTAAAACCCTAATTGATAATTAAAACCCCTATTCTTAAGCCAGTTGGAATTCCAAGATGTAGGAGAACTAGAACATACAGACCTCAAGAGGAGATATTTTTATGGTTTAGAAATTCTTTTCTTCTAATGGAAAAATCTAATTTTCCCTCTGCTATTGTAGGATGAAGATGAATCTGTCATACTTACCTGCAGATATACACTGAAACTGGTGAAAGGGGAATAAGCTTGCAGGCAGTTAGACGAACTGTGTGGAGAATCACTTTACGGCACTTGCTAGGCCAATCTGACAGCGTTAGCAGCCCTAATTTTTAATGAGCACTTCTACCAATGCTATAAAAAAAATTATGAGTCATAATGGGTCTGTTGCACAGTATTAGCTGAAACTTGATCAAGCATTGGTAGATCAAAGTGCAACTAATTGGGAGTGCTAGAAGACTGTTAATACGAACAGCAATATATCTTTATTTTATTTTTCCATGTGGTTTCCAAACAAGGGGCGAATAAAAGGAGTATGCCAAAGACCTTTGCATCCTTGCGCTGCAGGTGTTTCCCATGTTAGCTGATACAGAAGGGAGAAAGTTGAAATAAACTACATTAGGAACCATGTAGGGAAGCAACATTTCACAGGAAATTTTATGGTTTTATATCTGCCACTTCACTTGGAACAAATCTGTGAGGATCAGTGGCTGCATGGGAGTGTACCAGTGGCCAGCAAGCAGCGAGAGGAGCCAGAGAACAGCTGCAGTAAAGAATATTTCTGCCTCCTACAGAGACTAAATTTGATGTCAAAAGGCATCTAATGCATAGAAGCAGAAAGGAATAGCTGTGGTGTTTCAAAGTTTTGGCTATCTTGCTATGCTGTCTGGTCGCTGCTGCAGCAGTTACTGCCTCTGCTTATCAGTAAGTGTATGGCCATGAACTGACTTCGCTATTGTTGCTGAGGCATTGGCCATGCAAAAGGGTACAAATCAAGAGTTCCTGTTCGTCATAGGGGCTACTGTAGGGGTGGGGGGATTCTTAATGAGTCCTGATTCCTGTGCATTGTTAGGCATCACAGAAAAGGACAGTGCAGCCCAACTAGCACACTTTCACACTGCTGTGACTTGGGCTGCTTTTGTATGTGCTCTTATGCAGAGTAGAAATGCAGGTTCACAGATAATTTAAAAGGCTCTCCTAAAAATCTGCAAATGTTGGCAGTAGCTTATCGATGCTGTTTCCCATCCCATCTCATTCCAGATACTGTGTGATAAACTGGAACACTCTGTTTTCTCCTGGGGCGTTGTATTGACATAACAGAAGAGCTTGTCAGGGAAGAGCATTTCTCAGGTACAGTGCACGGACGTTCCTCAGATGCTGACTGGCTTCATTTCAGTTGGAACTGGATAAACATAAATTAATTCCAGACATCTAAACTTGGAACCCTCCCTTTTGTAGAAGAGATACTGCAGAAATACTGTTTGCTGTGTGAATTGGAATATGATGCTGGAATATGTACAGCACTACATATATAACTAGTCATTTGTGTATGTGCATGCTAATAATTAGCACAGATTTCACAGATTTAAAGCACTGTTTTGAAGAGCCTGTACTTGATGGAGATTTTTAACTTTCTCCCTTGAGTACCCACCATGTGCCTAGCGTTACTCTTTCAATGAATCACTGGTTTTGATGGAAGCACATTTAGATGAAGACTTCTGAGCTTCCAAAGCCCCACTTCCTTCTGAATCAGAACTCTTCTTCCCCATGACTCCTACATTAATATGTCATTTCCTATCTCTGCAGTGCTCCATGGATCCGCTAGCAATCAAGCCAAGTCTAGTGCATGGCCACGGGTCTGAGCAGAACGAGGTAAGGCCATGGGGGCTGTGCTCCCTGGCCCTCACCTCCTACTTATCTGGTGGACATTGTGGAGAGCTGGTAGGGAACATGCTGCTCTCCTGACGTTTCAGCATAGTTCTGCCTCCACTCTGCAGCCCTTCTGTATTCAGCAGCACAATGGAGATGGCTTCGTTTTGCCTAGAGAGCAGCTGAGTAACGAAAAATTGGAAAGTCCTGGTGTGGTGTTTAGCCCCGTGCAGTTATTCCTTTTCCTTTCACGGAACAAGGTTGCTGTGATAGCATTTTTTGTTGCAGGCAGAATTGGAAATACAGAAATAAATTATGGAGAACCAGGGTGTCTCCTGTCAGAATAAATAATTAATGAGAAACAAGGGTTGTGTTCATTCAGAGTCACAAGGACTGATACTGAAGTACCATATGTATGTTAATTTTAATGTATAAAATACATGCTTGGACTTAAAAATGCAGAGTGAACAGCCTTAAGGGCAAGTGCGTATTAAGTCTGTGACAGCTGTCTCTGTGGGTGATGATAATGTAAAACTTTCTTTTTTCCCAAGCCATTTTAATTTACCCACCAATCAGTTAGGAAACAGAGGAATCTTAAAGTACTTACCCTCCAAAACAATTCTTGGAGACATGTTCTTTCACGTATCCAGACTGTCTTCACTCTAACCAGCCTCTAAAGTATATCAGCTTTTTTTAACTCTTCCTAGCTCAGATTTAAAAAAAAAAAATCTGGATAATGATACACCGGTTTGCTTACTGTTGAAACACTATGTTGAAACATAAAGAATTTGTACAACACGTGTCTGTTAGTGTGTACAGTCATGCTAGTTAACCTGAATTAACTGGTGACTGTTACAAGTTACTTGTAACTTACAAGTTATTTTCAAGTTGAAATGGGAACAAAAGGCATGATCTCAGAGTTAGCAGCTCATCGTTCCAAGGACATGGGATGCTGAGGCAGGCTTGGGCTTTGTAAAGAGTTCTGGAACAATTACTTGTTCCTTTAGGTAACACGAGAGAGAGAATAAATCCCAGTCTCATTTTTCCTTATCGCTCACAACTCTTAAATATTTGTTCAGTCTGTCGCAGTATCCAGGATGTCCCATGCCTGTGTGACTTGTCGTCTAAACTGTGGGGTCCCTGCCCTGCTAGCTCACTTTGATCTCTCCTCATTCCGTTCCTCCATCTCACCAAAAGCCCGTGCCTTTCTCTTCATAAGCCTCTGTCAAATATCTCTGAACCTTTGTTTGCCTGTTTTGAGGCTCTCATACCTGCCTGAAGGTAATTTGAAATAGTTTCCCTGTTCAAACTTCTGTTTGGAATACCTATTAATTTTCCAAAGCGCAGTCATTAAGGCTGTAATATCTAATGGTTGTTTTGTAAATGTCCACAGATGGGAGAGATACGTAATTGGGGCCTCTAAAGCATATGACTAACTCGCTATGCATTGATGCATTCAGTGGTTTATCCAGTCCATAACATGGAGGTATAAATAGACTCTCAGATCATTGCATAACAGTAGAATTGCCTGCAGTTTAGAATAGAGGACACTGGCAGTCTCCCAGTATGGCCACTAATGCGTTTTGTGAACTTGGATGATCTCTCTCTGCCTCATTTTTTTTCATTTCTAAAATGGAAATAGTAGTATTTGCCTAGCTAACATTCACAGTGGAAAAAATTTTTGAAATGCTTTCCAATTCACAGGTAAAATGATTGGGAGACAGAAACGCATTTAAATTATCACTGAAGAAAAATCTCGGGTCTTTTACGCGAAAGGAGATCGTCATGTGTTTAAAATAAAACTAAGGGAGCAGACGTGCTATGTTAAAACAGTAGTTACAGACCTAGTTCACAGCAGACTGTTAAGGACAAAAGTTATCATTATTTCTACGTCTAGGTCTCCCTTCATATGCTTCTGTTTAGATAAGAACTGTAATACAATCTGTTCTCTTTCATTGTTTGGTTTGTGCAGGCACAGGCTTGCTACAGGAAGTGGTATATCTAGTGAGTCAGGGAGCTGATCCAGATGAGATTGGACTAATGAATATAGATGAACAACTTCCAGTCCTAGAGTACCCTCAGCCTGGTCTGGACATCATCAAGGTACAATTTATTGCAAAGAAAGTCTTTCAGCATTTGGATATCTTTTTCCTCGGTTCCATATTTATCACTTCATTTCATCCCGTGTCCTTGTTGTTTTCATCACTGGACTTGCTCAGTTTGTTGGAATGATTCAGAGTATTATTAAGTTATTTTAAAATTGCTTTTATTAAGCTTTATTATACTCTATTTAATGCTTTAGATGTTTCTTCATGTCCTAAATATCTTGGCAGTGGGTTTTCGGAATAAAAGTTCCAGGCCTCCCTTGCTTATATAAACAGAAGCGGCCCAAATAAGGCAAATTTGCTTTGATCCCTTCCCTGAATTTGCGAAAGAGGAACTAGAAATACAGAGATCTATGGATCTGTAGACCCGTTGCTCTGAATTTACACACCTAAATGCTTAGAGACCCAGGATCTGTGGATCTACAGACTCTGTAGATGTAGTTTGGGGAGTTTGAAATATTCTGCATGAAATGACTTCCACGTTATTAAGGATCGTTCAGAGATTAGTGGCGTAGCATGTAAGTGTGATCTTGTCATTGCTGTAACTACTTCTGATGTAGGCATATCTTGGAATGATTAGGCAAAATACTGGGCTCAATCCTATAGCAGCCTCAGTGCTTGCTGAATTCAGCTAACTACGGCTGGCATCATGGAATTAAGCCGCTTCTGGTCAATGGCAACTGCAGCATCGGCCTACTTTAGGCTGAGAGTATTTAGGGGTCAGAGGTTGCTTTTCTTTTTCATCTGTGACACCCAGTCCAATGAGACCTCAGTGCTACCTTGATTCAAATAAGCAGTGGCAATAGTGAGAGGTTTAATTTGAGATTATACGGTTACCTATACTATGTGCTAGCAACTTGAGCCAATATGGATTTATGCAGTTTTTAACTACTGGAAGATGATTTGTGTCATAAGACAATTTTGTCTCAAATTATAGAAAAGTACTCTGTTTGAAAGATATTCACACGCTCAGATAAACCTTTGGATTGTCTGGGCCTAATTCCGAGGATAAAATAAATTGCAAGAGTAAAATTTTGAAGTGAAGAAGTTAGGGGTAGGGTTTTCAGAGCTTCTTATATTTTTCAAGGAATTTTGGTGGAAGCATCACTGGAAACAAAGTTAGTTTGACACTAAGAATCTTCAACTGTTATACTCTCTTCCTGAGAAGGTCCTACAAATGGAAGTACTTTGAAAACAACAGGGGGACACACGACACCAACCAAAAAACCCCAACACGTTATCCAGCTTTTTGATATTTAAAAACCAGATGTAACTCCCTGACCTAATTTCTAGACCCAGACCCCTAATAATTTAAGAAGTGAATTTGCGAATGTGATTCGTTACGGTAAAGGGCTTCAAGTATGACAGTTCAGGACAGCTCAGGATGTGCCAAAAACTAATGCACAATAAGAAATGTTTGTCTGCTTTATTTTAGGAACTGACATCTCCTCGCCTCATAAAAAGCCACCTACCATACCGGTTTTTGCCTTCGGACCTCCATAATGGCAATTCAAAGGTAAAGATGAAAAGAAATAATGTTTGTTTAACTATATTGGCAGCAGTTGTTTAAGCGCTTTGGGAAACAGGGTGGGGAAAAAGCTTTCAATACGATGATTTTTTTTCTTCCCATCATCATAGGTAATATACATGGCTCGCAACCCCAAAGACCTGGTGGTGTCTTATTACCAGTTTCACCGCTCCCTAAGGACCATGAGCTACAGAGGAACGTTTCAGGAGTTCTGCAGAAGGTTTATGAATGACAAGTGTAAGGAGCTGTTCTCTCTGCACACGCTGTTACACATTTATTTTCATCTCTGCATTCCTTCTGCAAGTACAGAAGTGAACTGGATAAAGGTGCATTTGTTTTGCATATACAGCAAGGAGGTTGCTACAGATAGTACTGTGTGGACTTAGATTTGTCCATGCAAACTATGGCCATCCCTTGTAACTGCCTTACAATATTTGACCCCATGGGCTCAGCAGTGTTCCACTTAACTCAGGCAAAACTCTGGTCTACTCTTAAGATTCAGTTTGCAAGGTACTAGGTAGCTTGTGAAAAGTGGTGAATACTCGCAGCATCATTTGATTTCAGTTGTACCTCACTGTTAGCTACTTCTCAGGAGTCTTTCTGTTCCTCAAGGTTTTATTTTTTTTCTGGTAATTCCTTTAGTATTTTTATTTCATCCAAAAACTTGAGTTTGTCCCTTGCCAGATACCAGTTAACACACAAAAATCTCTAGTTTGCATGAGATTGACCTAGAGTACCTCAGTATGTTGAAGTGAGCCCCTGTAAGGAAGCTGTTGCAGGCTGCTACTGTCTGAAAAATACACCTCTATAATGCAAGAACCATAACCTGCTTTACAACAGCTTATCAGCTGCTCACCCAGTAACTCCTTTGCGCTTGAGCTGGTTCGTGCCACACCCACCCACCCTGTTCCCACTCAGGCTACACCGCCTCAAGTAGCTCCATTGCACTAGCTCAGTAAACTCACAGGGAGGACAAGTTCTGTGTTCTCACATAACTGGCTGCCACTGGGCTTTTTGCCAATGGATCGCCATACTTTCTAGCTAGGAAGAGAAAAACTTTTTACTGCCTTCTATTTCTTTACAAAATCTTCTCTATGATACCTTAACGTGACACTAAGAATTCACCAGGTACCTTGTGCTCTGAGAGCAGGATCTCCTCTAAATCCAGCGCAGCAAACCTTCAGCCTGGATTCTGGAGGAGTTGATGCTAGAGGAGCTGTATAATACTAAAGGGAAGAAAAAAGTAAAAGCCTACCAGTGGAAGTTACTTAATAGGCCTTAAAAACTTTTGCTACTTTCTCCTGCAAGTTTGTGCAGCGAGGGTAAATGCTCTTCTTCCATTCCAGCCCACCTTCGGCTTTTTCTTTTGCATTCCCTGCGAGTGGGATGTTTGTCTATAGCCGTGATCAGGAACTTCTAGACTGGAGACATACGAAAGACACATGACATAGGAGGAAAGTTCTGTATTCTTTTCATATAAGTATCCCAGGATATGGGATATGATAAATACGAAGATTTATGTCTTTATCTTGTAGCAGCTAGCTGATTTATCACAACCTGCTGGAGTCAGTAAAACATCACCGTATGTTCTGTGTCCATAATTGTGCAAACAGAGTGTTTTGTAATGCAGCAAATTTAGCCTTGAGCTAAAGGTTTGCATCTCATGGAAGCAATGCAGCAGCAAAAAAACCTTCATAAGAAGTCAAAGTACTGCTAGAGGGAGAAGCACTGAGCCCAAATGACACAATCCCACTCTTTTTGCCCCTCTTTATACCTGACCATCTTGAAACAAATTCAGTGCATGTTAGCTGTATTGTTTGAAAGCATACAGTTGCATAGGGATTAGTCTTGAACATGCTAATTCTTTAGCATTATCTTCTAAAGCTTAAGGGGGTTTCTTACACAAAGCATAGGTAAACTCTGCTAAGATCATCTTAATTGGTTCTTGCCCTGTACCATTAAGAGTAGCTAGGAACGCTTTTTGCTTGATTGATGTGCTAGTTTAATGCATGAATTTCTTTAGGGGTGTATGGAATGGGAATAACAAAAATGGAATTTTTCCAGTACCTTTATAAAAATAAGAATTTAGTCAGCTGATTAAAATAATTTTCCTATGAAACTGATCTCTTTATCCATTGAAAGTGTTCCAGTTACCAAAATTAAACAATCCTTTTTCAAAGGGAAAAGATGGCTTCAAAATACAAACCTAAAAAGTTTCATATTTTTCTATAGCTGCTTTGCTGAAAAGATAAAATTGACCAAAAAAAAATATTGGGAGAGAATGTGAAAAGTATGCTCACCACATTTGCTTAACTCCTGCCTTGATTATCTGAAGTACTTTGGGAGAACTTACCACTGGTAACAAAGAAATACGCAGAATGCATTTCTCTTTGGGTTGTCTTTCTGGTAATACTGGCAGCAAAAGACATTCTGTAGACGATAAACACCAGTGTCTGAACCTCTGCTAGACTCGCATAAATTGACTGAAATCAATGCAAATCTGGATTTTATCAGAGAATTGAAAAACAAAGGAGGAGAGTTTTGGGGGGGAGGGTTAAGCCTTCCAGTAACCACTGCCTCGGCAGTGTTGGGGGCACAGGCCCTGCCAGCGTAGCACCTCAGCTTCTCGTCACGTCCTGAACCCCATGCAGTAAATAAGGGGAACTGCTGGTGGCATGCAGGAGGTAGGAGGCATAAGCTTTTCATCACTGGCAACCCTGCAGCCTGGGCCTGCTCACTAACTTGTGATACAGGGGAAGTACCCCATCACATCACTCTAAGCTTTCAGGGGCACTCAACACCTCATGGGCATCTGGCTGTAGTGTGGATTTGTTGCATAACTGAGAAAACTGGTAACAGTGTAGCTGAAACTGTGTTGCGGCATATCTACAGAAGTGTGGAAGTGTTCAGAAAATAACAATAGAAGAGAATAGGTCTTAGATTTTAGTGGGGGGCAAAAGATGTAATGATAAATAGAATATTCTGTCAGTACGTCCTATGTTTTTGGGAATGACTATGAAGCATTTTTATGGGTCTGTTTCCTCAATACTTGTTTAATTAAGACAGGACAATGGTTGTTAGCAGTTCTTGGTCTGTAATAGAGGATGCTTTATGGAACTTTCCACAAATGCTGCATCTAGCTTCGAAGTGAAGGAAGCTGCAGTGTGATATGTTAATTGCTGAAATTCACACAGGTTGGAGCCACTGGAAATTTGCCTTCTGCAAAGCTATCTGTGTAATTTTTATTTTGGCTCAATTTCCATTCAGTAGTCAGGCTTTATTAATACTGAGCTCCAAGAGGTCCATCATGAAATACACTGGCATTTTCTGTTGAACATTTTATCTTTATGGTAAGTGAGTTCTTTTGAATATTGCAAACTGATAGAAAAACTCTTTTTTTTTTAATCAAGTTCCTTGCTGTGCATGGCAATGGGTCAAAACCAGACACTGTTCTCCTGGGACTGTGAACCACTCCAGTTAATTTATTTTTCTCCTTTTTTTTTTTTTTCCTTTTTGAAAAGGGCTTAATAACAAAAGTGTTCATTTCCCCATGCCAATCATAATGTCTTTGTAGTAGGATATGGTTCGTGGTTTGAACATGTGCAAGAGTTTTGGGAACATCACATGGATGCCAATGTACTTTTTCTCAAGTATGAAGATATGCATAAGGTAGGTTAGATGTAGCAAAAAGGTATTTTAATTACATTTAGCATCACGGTGTTTAAAATACATAAAGTACAAAATTTGCTTCTTATGTCCATATTTGGGCTCCCCAATGTCTGATACCATTTTTAAAGCACTGGTATTCAATAGCTTCTATGTATTTGCAGCACTTCCATAGACCTTGTAGTTTACTTGGGAATCTGCCTGCATCCACAGGCACTAAACTACTCTCAGAGAAGGCAGAGATGTCTAACTGTTCAGTGCTTGCTACACTCAGCCCTGGGCATTCATTTAAAATAAATACCTTGCTGTGTGTGCTGTATCAATGAGAAAAAAAAGTATATCATCGGGGTTTTGTCCTATATATTTGGCATTTATTATGATTATTTCTTTGTTCTTACTGTCTTCTGTGAAACAATGTTGAAAACAATTAGGGATGATTGTGTAGCATAAGGTGAACATAATTATTAGATCCTTACAGGAGCCCAGAGAGGTGGTGGAGTCCCCATCCCTGGAGGTGTTCAAAAAAATGTGTAGATGTGGCACTTCAGGACATGGTTTAGTAGGCATGGTGGTGTTGGGTTGACGGTTGGGCTAGATGATCTCAGAGGTCTTTTCCAACCTTAACGATTCTATGATTCTATGCTAGCTAATAAATCCAGTTTATTTTGAATGAGAAATTTAGTGGAAATACTACATAAAGCATTGGTTTGTGTTTCCTATTGCAATAGTATTTTTTCAGAATTAATGAAAATACTTCAAAATTGTTTATTTGACTGGAAAATTAATGCAACCATAGAAAAAACCCAGCTCCTATCTCTAAACCTACAAAAAGGCAAAATCATAGTAGAAAATAAAGCAGAGTAAATTATAATTTCAGCTTTACTGAGCTTTCTGATGGAGTGGGATGCTAGAAGAAGATGTAATTCATTCAGAATAATTAAAAAAGTTTAATAGAAATTATTTCAAACCCATGGTTTTGAATAATTATATATTCCTAGCTGTGCTCACTGATGAATGCTGCCAACAGCTGGTGGCCTCACAGAATTTTTCTGCTTCCTGATAAACATTGCTGTTTTGTCCTTGCAACTCCAGAAGTCTTTCTTATACTGAGGAACCCTGGAGTTCTAGATACATATGTGAATGACTGCTTATTCTCAGAGGCCACCTCACTAGATCTACATGAATACAGTCCCAGAAGGTAACAGTGAAGAAAGGGCTGTTCTAACATTTGTAGTCATTTATTTTACCAAGATCAAAATCAAAGTAACTTTTAATTCCTCCAAAATACATTCATATTCCAAAGTCATCAGTTAAGGGTGTGGTGTTGTCTGAAGTGGGAAGTGTCACACTTTGCAGTTCCCCGTTCTAATATTCGAAGAGGTGAGCTTACATGACTGTGTTCTCTGCCAACCTGTCTTACCCTAATTACTTGGAATGTGTTTATTTTCAACAAATTGGAAGGTGGCAAAATTTTAAGACAGTGGTGTTTCTACAACCTCTGCATTTGTATTTTTCCACACTCATCAGGATATAATTTATTTTGAAGTATTTAAACTCATGAAAAAAGGTCATTTAAAATATTGTAAAATAAACTCTTTTTATATACTCTTTTACAGGACCTAGCAACAATGGTTGAGCAACTGGTGAGGTTCTTAGGAGTTTCTTATGACAAAGCACAGTTGGAATCCATGGTGGAACACTGCCATCAACTCATTGATCAGTGCTGTAATGCAGAAGCACTTCCCGTTGGCAGGGGTATGTTTAAAACCCACAGTAAAACTCTTATTGTGGAAATGGCAGGAAGCAGCTGACAACTTCGTAACCTCCAGAATGTATAAAAATGTTGGCAAAATATTGCTGTGTAAATGATGGGAGGGAACTGACTGTTGATGCAATTTGGGGGTTTGTTTGTTTTGAAATAAAGTTAGGTAGAAGCAACTAAAAATGATGGAAGCATCCAAGATCAACAGTGTATATTCAACACTATGCAAACCACTCTGTTAAGAGAGTCTTTGGCTTACTTCAACAGATTGAGCTATTCATGTTGAGAAGACTGCACTGCTCCTTCTGACCTTTGGCATGTCGAAGCCCGCACAATTTCATACAGTTTATCGTGGCCTGAGCCCTTTGGTTTAAGTATATTAGATTTTCTAGAATAGCAGATAATTCCAATTTAAAGGCATCAAATGATGAGGAGCTGTAGTTTTCTGTATGAGCTTTTTCTTTTCATTGTCTACCTCAGCTGTTTAAAATGTGTTTAGCTTCTAGATGTTTATTCTGGTGAGGTCGTTCTCTAGGAACCTGAAGTACCCTTTAAACTGCTGATACATCTGTCCTTTGATAATGCCAAGAAATCAAGTCCTTTCTCAGTCTTCTTTCTGATAAGCATAGAAGAGTGACCTCGGTAACTCTCCCTCAAATTATTTTCTGTAGGCTGCTTTACAGCACTTAACAGCTCTTTTTAAAAATGAGGGCATAAGATCAAGATAGAGAATTCCTATGTCAGCCTCACAAATGCCATATCCAGACATAAAATCACTTCATCCACTGACTTAATCCAGTTTTAACTGGAACTTTCTCTCCCTGTCTCCCTTGTTCATCCATCCATGGCCACATTAGCACTTTTTGCTACAGCATCATACATGAAGCATGTGTCATTTTTCAGGACCACAAGGTCTTTTCAGAGGAACTAATTTGCAGGTTCTTGTCCCTTACTCGGGTAGCATGACCTGAATACTTTGTTCTTAGGCTTCTGTGTAGGAGCCCTTTCCATACTACCTTTCTCAGCCAGCCTTCTTGTTATCTGCAGATTTTATCAGCTGTAATTTTTGTAATTATTTTCAAGTCTCCAATAAAAATACTGAATATCATTAGTCCTTCTTGACTACTAATTCTGAGTTATCCAGTTGTTTATTCATTTATCATGCGTTTTGTTGACATTATAGAGTTCTGTTGAAAAACACTAAAATTACATGCCTTACAAAAGTCTGTTGTATCTTTGCATTCACCTTTAATCAGTCAAACTGCAATTTTACCAACACTTGACTAAGTATTGTTTGTTTGAGAGCAAGTTTGCTTTCCCATGAAAGCAGGTTCACTGGTATTCTATACTACCTTTGCGTCTTTCTTGGCAGAGCCTTGTGCCAGTTTTCCATTACTCAGTGCAGACTATCATCAGAGTAAGTGACCCAGGATAACTTGTCCTGTTTGTATGTTGGCACAAGCACTTCAGAATGTCGTACTTGGAAAAAAGCCATTGCTCACACCTCGTTGCTTTTATCTGCGACTTTGCACACCTGGTATGGAAAGGCTCTTAGTACGTCATGTAGGGGCGATATGCTCTAGTTATTACAGAAGGACCTGGAAACCAGATTCCTATGGACAGTTCTCTGTCATAACCGTGATATGGCACTTCTTTTTGCCCCAGTTCACTTATGTTATGGTAAATGATGACTTTCTGAAATAAATATCTCAAGTTTGCTGGCTTGAGGTAAAATTGCAGTGAAGGCAAAGGAGTTTGTAGTTTCACTGAAATACTTAATATATTCCTTACAGTTTCTGGTAGAGTCTCCACAGAATGGTGTCTTTTCCTGCTCTTAGTTATCTTGCTTTCAACTCCCATCCTGCCCTCCCCTTACTGCCTCAAACTGAATATTCAGCATGTAATACAACTTGTATCTTGTGTGAAAACAATAGACATCTCATTTGCAGTAGGATTTTACGGCACATTGCCTGATTACCAACCCTCTTCTCTGCTATGAAGACAAGATCACAAAACGATGAGTCTGGTAAGACATCCTGAGGGCCTTAATTGAAGTGTTCTGTGTCAGTGCAAGATTTTGCAAACAGCAGAGCCACGTTCTCCTCCATTGACTTGCACGAAATAACACAAAACCCTAGGTTTGTCCCTGACCTCCGCAATCTGGAGATCTGTGGGGCAGCAGCACTGCTACATGCTATGTGCAGCCCAGATCCCCCCTCCTTGTCCAGTGAAAGCCGGAAAGGTGGTTGTGAAAGAAAGGTGAGGTTGTAATAGAGGAGAAAAGAGAAGAGAGCTGCTGGTGAGACCTTCCACAGGCAGAAAGGTCAACTGCTGTCTCTGCTGGCCAGGGCATCTCCATCCAGAGAAAGAGGGCGATGCCCACTCTTGCTGCATGCACCGTTCTGTACGTGGTGTGAGTGTTCGTTGCTCTGTGGTGGAGCCTGCAAGTCCCCAGTCGAGGTCAGAGCTGCTTATCTATACCGTCTACAAACCATTCAAAAAGAAGCCTCCATTTTGTAATAGAGAAGGAAAGGAGCCACAGCAGTTAACGTAATATTTTTGTCCTTTGTTCACTGTGTGCTTTTTATTAAAAATATCCTTATTTTGAATTTCTTTTGTTCGCTGTCTCTGGCTTTTACAATATTTTGTTACTTCAGAATGCAACTTCATTAACAGTGCTTTGTTTCTCTGTTTGTTTCTGTGACAAAGAATGGTGGCAATAACATGACAGCTTATTGTAATTTGTTTCAAATATTTTTAATTTGTCATTAGTTACGTTTACTTTATTATTTTGCTTTATTTTAGTTCTTCATTTTTTTTCTTTTAGCACATTGATCTTTACTCTGAAGATAACCCTGAGCTGCTGTGAAAGCAGAACAATGATTAGATATGTTACTTATATTTGACTGTTATCACATCATAATTTACACAGTTGCATGATTCAAATCATAAACCAGGTGGGTGACTTTTTGACAAGCTATCAATTCATATGGTTAAAAAAGAAAAACAAATTTTAAAAAAAAGATGTTACAAATAATCCTCTATGTATGTCCTTTATAAAACTTGTCATTTGTCCATACATGTTGTTAGGGGGATTCAGAAATAAAAGGCTTATCTTTCCCAAGCAGCAGAAGAAAATGTCTTATTACCATTACTGAAAGGGAAATACAGGCTTTTATGTTTCATGCTGTACTTTATGCAATTATAGTTGCCAGAGCAAAATCAAAATCAGTATCAGATGTTTATGATTGCAAGCGTTCTCTTAATGTTTTTTCTGGTACAGGAGAAATTTGGTGAAAACAGTAACTGATGCATTTTCAGTCAGTGTCAGGTTCTTTTGATCTTTGGATTCTGAAAACAAACCAGAACATTGTCTTACCTTCGGGAGTTACAGGAAAATCCTGATTTCTTAAAATGGCCCTTGCCACACATACTACACCATCATGTTAACATGTAATTTGTAGATGTTTCAGACAGTTTTGTCTTTGGACCTAATTATAGAGCTGCTGCATAAAAGCAATGGTAATTAAATTAAATGGGTATTATTCTTATGCATCAAATGCATAATTAAGCTCCCTGCATATAGTTTTGATCTTGCTGTTATGATTGAAGTCTCTGATAGCATAGTCCCAATTCTCCTTTCATTTAGTCCGGCTGAACAAGCCTGGATTTTTCTTTTATTTATACCCAATATAAATGAGAAGAGAATTGGGCCTCTCAGTCTGGTTACTCCATGGGGCTTATTCACCAAGAAGTAACCCTGGCTGACTTTGAGTTAAATAAATTTTGGACTCTAGTGAAATAGTGGTTAAGGGGGCTGCAGCCTTTGACTGGTGGGCTCGGCAGTGTCATCAGATTATGTTACTAGTTGGGTTCAGTAGACCAGAAGAATATTCCATACAAGGAAAAAGTGTTTGGTGTCCATCTTGCCAGTGTCCACCAAAAGCTTCCTACTCCTCGTGTACAAAATTAAAATTTAAATGGCGCAAACTGGGTGCATGGCACTCGTTCTCTTCTGTAGATATAATCTAGGCACTCATATTTAATTCTCTCCATATTGAGAAACATAAATTAATCTGTTGAACTTATCTTTAAACATAAAATAATCAAAATTAGTAATGATACTGTTACATCTCAATAATTGGAATGCAACAATCAGTTTAATACCCCACGTTCCATGTATCTTTTGGATAGTTCTCTAACCAGTGTATGCTGAAGGCACAGTAATTTTGAAATATATCGTTGTTAGCTGTTGGAATTATTAAGCAGCTATAGTTTGCATTGAAACCAGAAATCCACTTTTAAATGAATACCCAAACTAAAATCTGTGTTCATTTCTGATTAAGGCTAGAGCAAAATCTCACAAAATTCTGAATTCTTCCTGTATAATATTCGCCTGGTGCAGATGTCAAGGTGTACGGTACTTATTTTAAGGCTTTGCAAGGGTTGTAGCAGGGGAATTGGGTAAGACAATGAACAGCCTTAGTTCTCATTGAGCTTTCAATGAAAGCTAAGACTGATTAGCATCTCACAGATGATAACGTGGTGCCCTGCACAATTGGGCCGTAGGTATTTTGTGTCCCGTTATGTCTGCTCTCTGACTTGCATTCCTTCTCTGTGTTTCAGGACGAGTTGGGCTATGGAAAGACATCTTCACTGTTTCAATGAATGAGAAATTTGATTTAGTTTATAAACAGAAGATGGGAAAATGCGACCTCACATTTGATTTTTATTTATAAAAAAAAATGCATGCCTATGATATCCAAATATAGCTAGAAGTGCTTTATGCATTCATTTATTACCTGCTGGACAAACTACTGTAGCTATTATGTGTAACAAGATTTAAAGAAAGAAAAACAATCTAAGTAAACCATATCAGACACAATTATCTTTGATCCTAAACAGCTGTTTATCTTCTAGTATTTTAATCCTTTGTCCACATGCAAGAACTTCCTAGACAATACTAGAATATTCAGCTGTTATGGAATGTATTATATACGTATAAGGTATGTATCATATATGCAACTCGAATGTACACCTTTTCAGCCCCACATTGATTATTTAATGTGTTTTATAAAAGCTTTTCACTAGAACCTAAATAAACGTCCGTAAACCAAATAAAAAATTATTTCAGAGGGAAACAAGTAACAGGCCAAAACTGTATGCTAGAATGATCTCAGGGGTTAATCGTCACATTTATTTTTATAGCCGGTATATCAAGTATAAATAAATCCCATTCCAAAATAGTAACTGATCAAAGTGGGGTTCACATTAGGTTCTGCACACCCTTATCTGTATAACTGGAGTAGGTTCTGTGCACTGGCCTACTCTGCAAGACAGGCCTTGTTATGGAATATAGCGGTGGTTGTCACTCTAGTTCCAAAACCCACCCATGCTTTCACGGATGACAGCACACAGCTGTCTTCCGGATGGATGACCTTGAGCTCCACGCCTAAGGTCAGCAAACAGAAGCTTCTTAAGCCCCCGGCTCAAATTCAGTCCCTCAAAACGGGGCTTGAAAGCAAGGTATCCGGTGCAGGGTCTTTCTTGAGGAATCTGAGCCTGTGACCCTTATCACTTTCCTGTATAGATCTGAATTTCACCCATTAGATACACTAAGAGAAGGTGCTGGATATCCTCTAGTTCCACTAAAAGTTAAGGGCACTCAGCACTGTTTAAGGCTTGTATTACTCCACCAGACCCAAGTGGAAGATGAATATGCATGTCAGTGTAAGCAGGCAGAGGAGATGGCAGCACTGAAGGAAAAGAGTTTAAAAATATGCCACCAGGTGGGAGTATTGCACAAATATTCATGAAGAATACAGTTTCAGTAATTGTTAGCCATGGCTGGTGTGGATATAATCAGGATTCAAGTTTATTTCTGTTATCTTTTTTAAAATTCTCTACGACAGGTACACAAACAGCCTGAAGCAGGCTACTATCACTATAAAACTCTCCAGAATTATTTTATTGTTCCATTAGGTAATGACATCTATGCTTTTTAGGTTCTCAGCTGCAGGAGGCCCATTTTTGCTAGTCAACTATTCAGGCTCACCAAAAGCCGTGAGGAAGGACTAGCAGATTTTTAGTGTTTCAGTTCTGTTGGGAAACTAACTGTCAGTTCAGCAACTGGCAAGTGGTGTAGCATGATGTGGCTTGACAGCACTTTTCCTTGTATATTTGTGAGTGAAAATGCTTTCAGTGAAATTTTATTTCTATTTTTATATTTTTAGTACTGTATGAATATTAAGCACTACACATTATACTTCTGTGCTTGCTTGCTTATTGAATAAAAGATGTGTTCCATGCATTGTGGTTTGCTCATTTTCTACACCTCCTACTCAGGCCAGGTAGTCTTAGTACAAGCCAGAGATCCTCTCCCCTGCCCACACCTCCTAACTTAAGACAGAAGAACCACAGAAAGATGGCATCGCCTCACACCACCATCTGACCTGACGACCCAGCGGCCCATCACGAATGCCTGCGCAAGAATACAACAGAGCGCACAGGACTCTGTGAGCATCTCTGTGTTTAATAGACTTCCACAGGGTTTATTCCCCTCACACTGGTGTTGACAGCATCCCATGGCAGTGAGTTCTTTATCTAAATGCACGCTGTGTGAAAAAGGACTCGTTTGCTTAGAGGCTGCCACCAGATAGTGTAATTTGGTGTTGCTGTGTTCTTGCATTATGACAGGTGATACACAGTCACCGTGTAGCACTTCAGTCCATGCAAGCTTTTACACGCTTATCTTGCACCTCGCTGGTAACTCCATACAGAGGAGTCCTACCTAGTCTCTGTCATACAGGAGACCAAAACCCACGAACTACAACAAGCTGCAAGAAGACAGGAGTAGGAGAATTCCTTCTTGCTACAGAGAAGGACAAAATCTCCCCACAGTTCCTGCAGATTAGAGTCAGAAGAAAATTTCATTAGCACCAAAAATCTACTTAAGTCACTTAATCCTGAGGACTTAGGAGCAATACATCCTTACCAGATGCCTAAAAGGCTTCTCGCATTTCTGAAGACAGCAGGGAACCCTACTCCTGTTCCCAGGCATAGCCTGTCTCCTTTGCTACAGAAGATGACCACCCCCTAGTCCCCAAAGCCAAAAATTGCTAAGGCCACATTTTTAACAGCCAGGTGTATACACGTGCCGTTGCCAAACTGAGCCTGTGCAGAGGGCTACCAGCTACCAGGCTGGAGGGGGAACAGCTAGTTTGGCCAAAAAAACGTTTCCTTATCACAGAGAGTAACAGCTGCTGTGACAATCTATCCTGCGCTTACTGCTATGTTGGTGCTCTTTGTTTTAGACAGCAAAGTTGCTGTGTGGCAGGAATCTGCTTTCTAGGACCAGAAAGACTGTCCTCGGCCGCAGCTATTCTTTCCTACCCCTTGACATCGTTGCCTTCTGTGCTAATAGGTGAAATGCACCCGAAAGTCCAAAGTCTGGTCAAAGCCTATTCCCACATAAGCCGTGCTGAAATTCTACCTTTGGATCTCTGGTCCTTGAAAGCATTTCAGTCTTTCTGTTAAAATCTGCAGGTAGTAAGCTCCCTTCCTATTTTGAAAACCTGAACTTTCAGGACTCGGCGAGCTGTCACCATGACTCTCCAAACACAGACACCCTTTGGCCAAGTGCCCCAAACTGTCTCTGGAGAGAATGTCTCCTTGATACACATGCACTGCAAATGAAGAACAAAAGTACCAGAAAACCAAGAGAATGATTTTTTTCTTCCCTCAGCATTCAAAGTTGGTAAGCTGCTTCTGCTGAGTTCACTGCCGCAAAGTTAGCGCACTAGCGAGATTTACCATAGTTACGCAGCTGGTAGCCCATTTAGCAGTACAAACCTGCAAGACAGGACATGGTTTAGTAGGCATGGTGGTGCTGGGTCGACGGTTGGACTAGATGATCTCAGAGGTCCTTTCCAACCTTAACGATTCTATGATTCTCTGACACGGGGAGGATTCGCATGGCTTCATTGCAACGGTACTGCAGATCACCACCAGGCAACCCCGTTTCCTGGAAAGCACCGAGTACCCTCAACGTTACTTCAGCCATCGCTGGCCATATACCTTCATGGATATTCCAAATACACCACCTCACTGGATCAATCCATCACGAAGCGGGTGCACATCAAGAAGTACTGGAAAGGCTTTAGCTGTAAGGCCCCCAGCAAGCCCCAGGGCTGTGCTGAGCAGCGCCGCGGCTCCGGGCTGCCCGCCCCTGCAGCTTCAGTCGGTGGGGTGCCTCAAATGCCAGCAGCAGTAAGTGGCTTGCCTCAGTAAAAACCCTCCAAAGCATTAACAGGAAGGAACCGAGGGGCAACTAATCCAGATAAGAAATTATTGCATGGTTTTGTGTACATATATATACACACAC
>VZTL01021262.1:164-44345 GCA_013400535.1 Scopus umbretta
GACGAATGGCTGGGGGAGGGAAGAACCCACAAAGAATTACATATCAACAAATACTCTCTGTGTCATATGTCGGTAGGGCACTGCCTGTTGTTACAGAAAAGTAATTGTGCTTTGTGTGTGGATAGGTCTATGAAGAAAATGCAACTCTGACTGTAAAATGTATTCGCATACGTGCAGTATCTTGTATGGGCAACAGTGGGGTCCCTGTTGGTGGGTGCTCAAGTAGTCTTTGCCCTGTAATTACCTGTGCTAGCACAGCTGCTGAGCCTCACCTGTGAACCACCTCAAGCACACTGACCTATACTCAAAAGGGTTCTGCTATCACAATATTTTACCCCACAGCTGCTGTTCACAGCCATTGCTCCCTTTTCACACCAGTCAAGCTGCCTCCCTTCCTCCCATTTACGTGACATGAGGTATTGTACTCTTCTTCGTTGCAAAACCCCAAGACCATAAGCAAATGTCTTCCAAGAGCAAGGAATTCATTGCCTGCCAGCAAATCCCTATTTTATATGTGTCCTGTTCTTACCTTGTTCTCAAAATATCTGATAATGGCCACTCCGAGAAACAACACATGTGGTTAGATGCATCTGTGATCTGGCATTTCCTACAATGATCGTACATTGGGTCAGAAAAAATTTGACAGGATTGCACAGACTACAACATTCCCCTCTGTATTGCTCTAGAGGCATAATTTCAGAGTTAAGGCAAACGGTTGAACAAAGATTGCCAAAGCATCCTGACAGGTCAGTTTTCAAAAGAAAGCTCTCAAAAGACATCATATACACAAGGTGATTACAAGGCTTAAGGAATTTTATATGGGTACCTGAGAAACACTATCAGGACGAAGCCAGACCTCAAATGAAAAATACAGTTTGTTCTTGACAAATCATTTATCATTCATCTATGCTCACATTTACACATATCTATCATTGTCAGGTCTTGAAAGAAACTCATTTACTTAGGCTTACCAGAAAACTGAACAATTATATATAGTAGCATGGAAAAAGACTGAAGCCATCCATGATGGCTTCATGCCATGCCATGCTAGAATTCTTCAGTTATTAAAACAAAGAGTATTTTTCATTCTAACACCTTAAGATTTCAGTGAAATGCTAAAATCTACTATCACACTAAAAATGAAAATACACACCAAAAAACCATAATCTATAAACACTTCTTTTCCCATTAAGCAAAACAGAGAAGAAGACACTATCTGCATAGAGAAGGCTGTTTTCCCTTGCAGAGGAGTTCACTAAAAACACATTAAAAGAAATTCAGAGATACCTGGGCCTTTTAAACTTACTTTAAGTCACCCTAGACTACATTAGGAGACCTCTCTGAAACATCAGTGAATTAATGGCCATCATTATAGTAGCTATCACAAGTCAGTCTAACTGTAATTATAAACACAATATCAAAAACCTGTTTTTTCCCCCACAATTTTATTGGAATATCACAAAATACTTTTTAGAATGCATTCAACCACCAGTCATAAACACAGAAAGATGCCTGAAGTGAGATGTCTTCTTTCATTTAATTTTAACATAGCTTGTGTTTATTAATCCCTACCCTTTGCATAGAAGATTTACTTTTTAAACATGAGGCAAGTTGGGAGAACGGCCATCTCATTATGCTCAGTGGTGACTACCAGTTCAGAATCATACTAACATATTATTCCCGACAGAAACGTGTTACTTAGACCTCAGCTTTACAGATTACACTCAGAGAAATGCCTATGGCACTTCATGGAGATGGAGGAGAAATAAGTGTTTAAGAGTTATTGAGCTTAAAGATAACGTAAACATCAATCCAAGAGATAAAACATTGTTTGCCCTGATTAATAAATCACATTCACAAGAATCCTATCAAAGGTCTAATCTGAATTAATCTCCAAGACATTTTACCCCATCTATCAGAGAAGACAGAGCTCATTAAGACCCTTGGGATCATTCATGCAGGGCTCAGACTTTGCCTCCCTGCCACTGTCTCTTTCAGCCCTCCATCACTGGGTGATCTCATGTACTCAACCACTCAACCACTAGAGCGTGCTGCTCCTTGGTGGGGATGGTTTGGCTGCGCAGTGTGCCGCCGCTGCTGAGCCAAACTGCAACACGGCAACTGCTGACTCCAGCGCACGGGCTGCCTTTATACCCTGCTGCTTGCCTCAGCCAGGATGTCCAGGCCCTGTGCCACTGGTAGGCTCTTAGGCACAGCAAGAGACTCTTGGGCATGTTTGGCCTGTGCTCAAGTTACCCTGGAGTGTAACACCTGCTGCACGACGACTTGTGCACCCACCTCCCACTGCTGACAGGCCTATACTGCCTGCATGAGTAGGCTGGGTAGCTTCCCTGTACAGGGATGCATGGACAAAGAGAGACAGTAAACCCACCCAATGCTGGTATTCGTCACTGCAGCACCCAGCAAAAAATAAGATTACTAACCCAACGTGCTGTCTGCCAAAGACAACTGATTGAACTACAATGCTTAAAATCACTGATTTAATCTTATACTTTGAATAAACTTTGATGTGCCTACCTTGTTCATGAACTTCTCTGAGATCTGCGATTCAGCCCTGAATCTGCAAGCCTACCATCTTTAGGTTAACAATTCACAAAGCTTCTGCATTTCTGTTGCTGTCTAAGCCAAACTCTTACTTTGAAGACCAGCTGACCACCTGTTTCCTCAGGGATTTCAAACTATCATCCAAAACTGAAGTGTGGCTAGATTAAGGTCATGACCTGAATTCAAATAATTTCTCCTGCACTCTTCTCCTTTCTTAATTTCCTCTTAATTCCTCCATTGATTCTACAGCTTCCACTGAATTAAACGATTTACTTTTCTTATTCTCAAAGCTCTCTAGAAATTATCTCTACATGGTTGGGGTGCTGCTTTTCCAACACATTTTCTGGGCTCAGCTCCTGCCACATTTTCATCAAGGATAAAGGCTCTGTTGGTATCACAGAAACTGAGAGCAAGGAAAGATAATATGGGGGTAGAAAGAAGAATACCTGGAAAAAAATTCTCCATTCCCAGCATCCTTTGATAATCAACTGAAATTTAAGTAAACAAGACCTCTTTACTGCATTTTTAACTCAACAAGTTTTCTGTTGCACTGCCATACATCCATCTAGTTCTTATCCTCCCATTTCCCTGTAGTGTTTAATTCTAACCACAAGTTTCCATTCATATACATCCATTGTACCTCTCACTAAAATACCCAGATTATGCTTTCATTCAATTCCTTTTACTATCACGCAAATTCACCCTGTAACAAGCACAGCAAACACACATGGAGATCCACCATGTACATTTTTCAGTAATTTTGACAGTAAGACTCAGCATGGCTTGTAGTTTAGTGGACCGATTTGGAAGAGGAGACAGGAAGATTTGGAAATAAAGCACTGAAGGCAGAAAGTGTTTCAGGTAAGGACAACGTTATGGCAAACACTGTCAAAGTCTCTTTAAGGTCATTTCCTCTCAAGCTCCTCTGAAAACCCCTTTTTTCCATAGTCAGTTTAGAAAAAAAGGATTCTTTCTTCTATCTGCAACATTTCAACATCCTAAACAATCATTTGCTGCCATATTCTTCCTCCCTCAACTGCCTCTCTTTTGCTGTCTTTCTTTGCTCTCTTCAGACTTTCTAACAGAGGTCACAATGATGTCCACAATTTAAATGATGCTTCCTTATATGTTCTGATTGTTGGAAAAATCAGGTTATAAACACTTCACACGAGTCAGAGGCAAATGGACAACACCAATATGGGACAAAGTTTGAGGTTTTATGGGTTTTTTTGGTTTTGTTTTATTTTTTTTAAAGTTGTGCTTCCAAATTGTGGATGCTAATTTGAGAAAAACACTGAAAAGCAAAACGTCATGCACCATTCTCTCAGACTGCAAGTCAAGACCTACAACAGTGAAGCCAAGCAGGACTAAATAGGAAGTTCTTAATTTATTTTAAAGCTGCTTTGTATAAAGTATTTGTCTTGCTGATCTTGTGACAAAATACACCCTTTGAGGGAAAAAAAAAAAAATCTTAATTTCTTCCTACATATGCCCAAGTAGTGAGAATAAAATGGATCTTTGTAAGCACCTCTAATGGCATTTAAAGATGACAATCTGGTCAGTCACATAACACATCCCTCTATAGGCTCCTATTCAAAGTTTTTAATGAAAATATTTTAGCAAACATATGAAAATTTTTTAAGATTTTTTTTTTTTAAAGTTAAAGCTAAAAGGTTGCTGTCCTGTACAGAATAGAAGAAGAATGAAGGCTACTTGGTTGGCTAATGAAAAGCAACTTCCAGCTGCTAGCATCCAAACCTCAATCTGGACTAAAACAATTGGGCCTCTAAATCCATAAGGCATGTTTAGTGTCCTAGTTTCTGAACTCTTGGGATAAAACTGAAATCTCCAATTCTCCTTTGAAAATACGTTTCTAGCCTGACTAGATGCATGGCATGGTTTGCTCCGAGCCATGTATACCTACATACAGTTGCACAATGCGAGAAACAAGAGCTTCAAGGTGTGTACATGATCTCTTCTCATCCTAGCTCAGACAGATGCACTCTTGCAGTCTGGAAAAGAAGAGAGTGGTGGCAGGGAGCATCCCGTGTCTCTGCCTCCCTTCCGAGGTTCTGCTGGCAAAGTCTGAAGCACACTGAAATTGTACAATGTCCTTGTCATTATCTCATGCGGTTGAAAGGGGTTTGTGAGCCATCAACTGGAGTTCAGGGGAGGTTTTATAAAAGAAAAGGAAAAGGAAAGATGTGTTGATGACAATAATGGACAGAATGCATACCTGCTCTATTGTGTTGAGACTCTGCAAGGCAAGCAGGAATAACAAAAAAAGAAGAACATGCTTTAACTTCTAAAAAGAACACCCATGGCTGTACCTATCTGAGCCACATACTCATTTTTCGGTGTAGGACTACATGGAAAGCCTTGGGTTTTTCCAAGCATGAATGTGGCAGGAATTCAAGTTCCTGAGCTGAAAAAAAACACAGATGGCTTTAAGGAGCTGACAGAAAGTTATCTGACAAACAAATGCAAAGCATAAACACATGGATTTCCAGGCTTTATTCTGTCCTTAGCTAGTCAGAGATGAGATGAACACCAAGGGCCAAATCCTAGTTCCGCTGAAGTCAGCTGGAGTTTTGCCATTGACTGTAGCTGAGCTGTTTCCCCCTGAACTCAGAATTCATCATTCCTCTTCGCAGGAAGAAGGCTGTCATACTTGCTTGATGTTTACACTAAATGGAAGTTTCACTGGCGGGTGAGATGAGATGCACAATATACCTCTCTTACTCTTTTTAAAAATATTTTACTGGAGAATCTTGTAAACAGGGATAACTTTATGAAAGCAAGTACAAGAGAAGAGTTAGACCCAGTGTGGGTGGAGTGCTGCGTAAACAGAGGTTTCACACTGGAACCAGAACTCCCAGCTCCTTCACAGCGCTGTCTGTTGACAGTCAAGCAGTGGATCTAGAGTCTGGTTTTGGTCTTGGAGCTTTCCAGAGGATGGCTGCAAACAGAGCATAAAGGTATTGCAGCCTGTACTGCCTTTGCAACATGTGGAGAGGTTTAGGGAATGCTAATATGAGAGTACTAAACTGTCTTCACGTTGTGATTTACTCCAGGCTGAATCCCAGGCAAGAAAAATAGAGAATCTGGAGCATAAACTGTGTTTTTACACTAAACGAGTGTGTCTGCAGTCATATTATCACTCACACATATTTTAAAAAAATGGCAGTAATAATTTCCTCATAAAACATCAAAATACCTGTAATCTAAAAAAATATTCTTAATACTTTCCTTGTCTAAAGAGGTCATAAAAGCTTCAGGCATATTCTGATTAATGCAACATATTTGCAGATGTGCTCATGAGAATACTCCTTAACCTCTTCTGATAAACTAGAACTTCCACCTCATTCATTTTCAAATTCCTCATTGTATTAGCCTGCATTTTTCAGAGGATTTTGTTTTTCCACTCCTATCCACTTGTCTCTCCTCGTAATAACTCATAGCTCCATCACCTATAAGCTCCACAGACACAGTATTTACTCTCTTCTTATTCAGCAAGATATTAAAGTTTTACCTCTTAAAAATTCATCTCAATTTCTGTATTAACTTTGTTTGACATTTCTTCTCTGACAAGAAAACCTAAGAAATCTGTCTGCAAAGTGAAATGAGTAAGCTGAAAAAGAGGGACAAGTTTCTTGGAACTTTTTTGTTCTCATTTAGTCTATATCCCTGAAAAAGTAATTATTCAGCATATGCCAAGTTAAGAATTGCATTGATTTTTTCTTTAAATACAAAAACATATGCCACTGTGGATTCAGTTTCTTTTTCAGTGACAGCCTCAGACCTCAGAAATGGAAAATCATTCCAAATATTACTCAACTATTACACTTCCAGAATAATTACTACTTTGCTAGTCATAAGGCAGGAAGAAAATTCAGTTTAAAAGTTTTCTGAAGAACTGCACCTTCAAGTCTGCAAATATGACTGTTCACACACATTTCTTGACTTCTACAAAATGGCTCATTACTTTTCTATTGCTGACAGGGTCATATGGAGTATCAGAAGGATTTTTGGATTCCAACTGTGGTCTTAAACAAACAAATTGGATTTAAAATCATCTCTAACCACAAAATAATTTCCTACAACTTGCATCAAACCTAGTCAGATTTAGAAAATGTCTAGTCTGACTGTGCAAAAGACAATAAAGCAACACAGAAAGTTCTAAAACTGCCTGCCAAAGGAGAATTAAAAATCTGAATGACCAATATTTGGTTCATATGCAAGATACCAATATTATCATTAACATATGAGATTACTTAAAGCTGTAAAGTGACTTTATACACAAAGCTATGTAAATGAGAAAGCATGTTCTTCTGTATAAGCATGTCTATTTATAAAGAAGGCATGTAATTATGGATAAAAAATAACATGGCACCCGGTACAGGGATGTAAGCAAGCTGCAAGATATGCCACATAAGGAATGCTGAGACTTGGCTTTTTTCTTTTTTCATTGCTTTCATGCTGCTGCTGTCAGGCCCACACTTCTCTAGCAGCCCTTGCTTCACCTTCCATTAAATCTGATGGTCAGGACTCTGTAATACCCAGCCCAGCACGTGCCTTTTAAACAAATTCTCCATTTAGTTTGCCTTCATAGATACATGCTCAAACCTCCATTTTGCTACAATGACTCTGCAGTAACAGCTCTGTCTGTACCATATAAACAGGAGAAGTCTATAAAGCAGAAGGGTGCTGCTGCTGCAAGCCTGCAGTATCAGCTCCTCCCAGAGCTCATAGTTGTTGTAGCACCTTGGGACAGAGGTATGAATCTGCATCCATCACTGTATAAATGCTCTGAGCCACCTTCTTCCGAATACAGGCGTGCAGGCTCTACAGAGCTGCTCAGCTTTCTGTCCTGCAGGTAGCTGAGTGGGTGGTGAGAAACTCTAGCATCTCTTCAATAAGTATAACGACACCGTTGTACTAGCTTCCCGGAGCACATGCAATGGTGGCTGCAGTTTATTTGTGCTCTGGAGCAATGGACACATGTAGCAAACAACTATGTGGTATAAGCAGGCAGAGCCCTGCTCAGATTGCTACAGGAGAACTGCAACATTTCTGCGGATGGCTGCCATCTGTTTGTATCATATTTATGTTGCCTTCAACGGTTCTCCGAGTTTCTTCCAGTGATCTGATAGTTTTCCTCTTGTCAAGTCTAACATGGTTCTCTCCCATTTCCTCTGAGATTGACTATAGACAGAAACAAGTATACAGCTGGGTATAGCATGGGCATTCCCAGGGACATTTGAACCTCTCATGTGCCTCACTGGTGTGTCTTCTCATGTGTCACACACTGGGTCCAGAATATTAAGACTTTTCTCCCTCCTCAGTGGTATGGTCCAGGGGAAATTTAACTAACAAATTTTCAGCAGCAGCAGGACTTAAAACATGAGCAGTGTCATCCACCTATCACGTTGTGTTCTCCTGGAACATTATATCTGTGTTTCTTGGCCCTTTTCAATAGGTCTGAAGTTTATTGGAGGGTAATATACAGGATGAAAAGTGTTTTATGGCCAGTGATGTGTGGAGAAGATGTAAGGTGCACTGTTTTGACCTGGCTACTGACGGGCCATCTAAGGCTACAGTGGCCTGAATTCAGGGACCCTGATGACTCCACCTATACATGTTGGGTCACATCCAGGTTCTACAGGAAACTTGAATTCTGGCATTAGCAAATTACTCCACTTTTCTATCTTAGTGGTTTCAATTTAAATTAGCATTTCTTTGTATTTTAGTATTTCTAAAGTGAAAGCAATGTGAGAAAAAAAAATAATCTCTCGGCGTCCTACGGAAACCTCACTCATCAAGCCAGGTGAAATCTTTCTGGATGCACTATCTTTCTGTTACTTGAACTAGTGGAAGAACTGACACCAGATACATGATTAGCACAGGCAGGGCATGAGGCACACACAGGTTTTCATAGTTATTTGCTAACTTTGAGGAGCGCTGAGATTCCTAAATCCTGGACCACATTTATAGCTCTAAAATGGAAAATACTTTACCAGACCCAGACTTTTCTGCTGTTTGGTTTTGTATTTTTTTTTTCCCCGAGGACTGCCTTTATGTCTGAGTCTCCATAGTCTGGGCCATTCATAATTGTCTCAGACTCATTCTTGACTGTGTTATCTCAGGCACAGTTCTGCTAGCTCATTTTCTGATTCCTAGTCTTTCCTTTTTCTCCTAAAAGCAGTAAGTGAAATGATTACAAAGTAAGTTGCCAAGTCCATCTCCCATCAAAATCAATAGAATTAGTAGGAATCAAGGGATTTTTTTTTCCTGCCAGATAATTACATATTTACCAGCTGGTAATTAGCTGGTAAATATTTACCATATTTACCAGCTGGTAAATAGAAGCAAACATTTAACAGCATATGCAATTTTAAACATTTAGTTACTAAGGATAGCCAAGAATTTTTAACAATAAAAAGATAAAGGTGAATAGCAGGATCAGTGAAAATGGAATAACACAGTACTGAGGTAGTCATTCTGGGCTGATCATCTGAGTTTCTGTAGTAATAGTTGATAAGAAAAAGTGTTAAAAACAAATGCATAACATTTCAGACAACTTTTCCCAAAACTGCTATAGATCATGCCAGTTACTCGGAGCGGGGAACACAGAGTCCGTATCACCGATCCATCCTAACAAATCCAGCAGCAGTCACAAGAAGGACGAAGAGATCAATTTGACCCAGCTAAATACAAATCTGTTATTTGTCAGAATCCATATGGACAGTTGTCCTTGGGTTGTTCCAATCACATTGCAAAGGATTTTTCTTTAGAAAAGTTTAAAATGCATCACAGAGTCACAGAGATACAATGTTCCTGAAAGACTTTTTTTCCAGTAGACTTGGTTACTAAATGCTTCTATTACCCAGATACTGTTACAGCTATTAATATTAATCATATATTTACTATGTCTGAAGAGGCATAAAACATTGTATTGGGCAGCCTGTATACAGTGAATAGAGTCTTTGCCCATAGGTGATGCCTCCAATACCTGTTACTGATGAAAACACCTTGGGTTGCTTGCATTAGCAACTGCTCCTATCACTTACTGAAAATAATTAGGACCATCTATTGAAAAGCTGATCCTACTGGAGCATCTGTTTGTATCCCTTTTCCAGTTCCATATATTCAGAAGCAGCACAACAATACATTCTGGTACAGTCTATATACCAACAAATTGCTCCTTTAAAAGCTATGAAATATTTTGTTGTTCCTAATGTTTTCTCCTTGAAGAAAAGGGGGAAAAAAGAAGGACTCTTCAAAGTGCTAGGATTATGAATTCCCAGCTCACAAATCCATTCCCGCCCTCACAATGGCATCAGAAACTGTTTCTAAACAAACACACTTTAACAAGACTTAGATTTATAGCTCTTTGTGAGCATAGCAGGCAAATTACAATTAACACAATAATTTGTTTTTAAGCATTATTGAACTTGGCATTATGCCACTATCTGAAGATCAGGATTACTTATTTTTGTTGTTTGGTCACATGCAGTTTCCTACGTATTTCCCCATTATCTACCCTACTTCAGCTTTTCCTTTCCCAACAAGTATAGTCAATTCAGATTATAAACCGTAATAATTTAAGATGACAGAGTTCACTTTGGGTAAAAGAATTAGCTATTGCAAACTGTTGCTAATTTTCTGCTTTGGCATATGTTCTGCAAGCTTTCATGGAGGCTTTAAGCTTAAATCTCTTCTATAAGCTCTGTAAAGATTTAACTGGCTTTTTGACCATAAAATCCCCACCAGTTTTTTTCTTCTGGCTTGCTGGATTTGCTGGCTTTTAAGTCTAATTGAAGCTGCATTCTGCATTTTGTATGATTGCTGCTTTTATGCACATGGGGATAGTCCACAATTCCTTTTGTATTCAAATACATAAATCAGTATGGCTTTTCCATACCAACCAAAGAGTTACTAAAACTTCCTTATATTAGTTCTTGCAAGGTGGCTACCTCTGCCAAGCACCCTGATCCCCTCTGGACAAATGGCCATTGCGTAGTATTTCCTGCAGCGAAGGTCAGGTCTGCAAGAATCATCAAGCCACACCAGTTGGAGACAAATCAGATGGCAATCCCAGTTGAATTACCTTGCCAGTAGCACTTCCTGACCAATTTCGCTGAATCAAAATGTTTTAAGCCACCAAGACTGTGTGCATCCCCTGTTGTAGGCAGCTTCAATATTACTGCCACTATTAATACTAAATCTGAAAGCAAAGGCACAACAAGAGGGAGCTAACCGGAATAAATATCTATCTTCAGGATGCTAGAAAAATGTTTACATTTCATCTCACAGTCCCTCCTGAGAGCTCATCCTCTGGGAAGAGGCCCTCGGACCATTTGGTGGAAAGACAGTAGACACCGCACCATGACTCACACAAGAGAGGAGCACCTCACATGGCTCCTTGCGCTCTTGCAGCTTTGCTCCCCGGCTCGGCTTTGCCTGGCCTTCCTCTTCCTCACACATCCACAGAACAACTCTGGCCTGGTGGACAGCAACAGGTCCCAGGCAACATCTGGTCTCTGACAGATAATGGATTACCTATGTCACCCACTTTGTCTCTGAGCCAAAGCCAAAGGGGCTGTGCTGGGAGACGGTGCAGCTTCTGCTCTGTGAAGGTCTACTTCTTCACCTTGAACTCCCCGTGAGCTTTCCAGCAACGTTATTGAAATTACCAGGGAAACTGCTTTGACTGAAAATTAGAAGCAGCACCCCTGGTACGCCTGCAGTAGTGCGGATGTGAAATGATTATTTCTGCTGCTGGAATACTTCCACTACTGGGAAAAGCACAATTAATTACATCTGCTATTCAACATACAAGATCACCTATTAAAAACAACCTATGAATAATCTCATTAACCCACACAGGTTTTGCTTATCCCTGAATCACCTTCATGAGAGCAGATGCCAGGCACTTTATAAAAAAGTTTAGGAGCCTACAAACTGAAGTCTAGAGGGAAAATCCTGCTGACCAGTCATAAGGGATAACACACCACAGCTGCTGAGCAGCATGTCCTTAAAATATTTGCCAGCCCTTGATGCTGAAGGACACTATGAATGGGGCCTCTGACAGGTCCCATACTTTCAAATCAAAGCTGCAGCAGACAGGTACTGCTTTTGCAGTGCAGTTTGTTTAAGCAAATCAAAGGAGCTGGCAATGCTGCATCAGCCAGCAACAGTAAAACTAAGATAAGAAAGAATACAGCAAGTGGGGAATAGGTGGACAAGGAAAAAGATGGCCAGCAGGGAACTGAAGAGCAAACAAAGCAAAGGCAGAAGAGGAGGGTAATGACTGAAAAAAACCCAAAGAGCAGTGATTGCACCTAGTCAGCTCAAATAACTGTTTTGAAATTACTTCGCTTTTAAAAAATACCCATTTTTTTCAAAGACTTAAATTACCTGAACAATTGCACTGCTCCAATTCAAGATAAACTTCTATAATGAAGGAAATTGAAAAGGCTGTGTTTCTTAAATGTTGCTATTGCTTGACAATGTTACCTCAATTTACAAGAAAAAAACAAAACTAAAAACCAACCAACCAACCAAACAAACAAAAAAACCCAAAAAACCAAAACAAACCCTGTGGGCAAACAGGACACTACAGAAATGTTACTCACATACTTAGTCCCAAAGTCTTCCACAAACTGCTTCTTTACTTAAAATTCAGCATGTGTATAATTACTGCAGCATCAGGAGCCAAGTTTTTTATTTTTTTTTATTTTCACAATATTTAGTTCCATCACAACAAAACAGCACAGACTTAAGAAAGGAAAGTAATCTTGGTTTTCAACCTTTTAGCAGAGTTATGGTGAACTTCTGAAATACAGACAGAACAGATTTGTTGAAGAGCCTTTGAGAGGCTCCTGAATTCACACTCAGACATGTCAATGAAAATTTCCAAAAGCGTATAAGTGACATGGAAGCACAAGACCCAAAGCTCTTACCTGCAGATCTTGCTGGAGAGCTGTAAATCATGAGCTTCCCTGACATGCAGAAATGCCACATACTTCATAGCTATAGTGGCTACAAATATTGCTCACACCATTTACTTCTCAGCTTTGTCTGTACTGTTTCTGTGATATGGATATTCCTGAAGCTCTGGAACTGTACTTCGTAGCTTAGACAAGCATTTTAAACCAAAAGTTAGTAGGGAAAAACCCTCTACACAATCTGAGGCTTTAGAAAGCTCTATAGAATCTGAGGCTTTCACAATTAGAAAAGTTAATATAGAGACATTATACATCTCAGTTTATAAAACACAGAAAACAATGAGCCTGCAAGATTTTCTTTTTTAATCACAGTTTTATCCAGGCTGTGAAAGCATGTGGAAGGAATTCACTGGGAAAATATAAAGGCAAATTATGAAGCAAAGACTTATGAGAATGACTGCATTGTGAGGCCAGGGACAAGTACCACTTGAGAAGCTGGTTGTGAAGTACCAGCCAGAATACTAGGAAAGTTTTACTGCTCCTGTATATTTCTCCTTCTTACCAGCAAAAGAACTCTCCCAAGAAAAAAAACAAAACAACAATGGTATGCTTTTTGTCTTACTTTACCATGAAAAAATTAAAAATAAACTTAGTGTTTTTAAAACCAAAGAAGGAAAGGTTGATGGCAGCATCAAACAGCAATTACATTAGCCAACCATAGTCCTTCTGTACGCATTACAGACCTACACACTACACTGACACAACTACAGCAAAATGCACTGGGCATCAAACAGGCAAAAACCACATTTTCAATACAGAATTTCCCTCCATGCTGAAAATTTGATTTTCATTTCTTTAGTGTGAGAATAATTTTTTTACATCTCCATTATTTTTCACCATTTCAGCAATCAAACTGCCCCTTGGGATTAAAGCCAGAGCAGCGGAATCTGGCATTACTCCTCTGAATCACTAGGCACCTGTAACAGTTCACACTCTCCCCTTCCCTATGCAGTGGCATAATTTCCCTGGGTGATTATGTACTTCTCTTTCCTGGTTCACTTGGTATCCAATGTACAATTTCTACACTAGGGAAGGCAAAAAGAGCTGTCCAAACACCAGCTCTATTTGTGCTGCCTCACCAACCCCTTGATGGGAAGGCTGGATGCTGTTCAACGAGCTTAAATGCAAGGTCCTGAGTACTGGTGGGAAAAACCAGTAACGCTAATATGGAATAAGTAGTATTTCTGCAGAAAAGAGGGCCGCTGTGGATAGTAAGGTGAACAGAAGTCATCAAGGTCACGCTGTTGTCTGGGATGTATAAAGAGGACAGTGATGAAATAGAGACCTGGAGACGTACTGGGTACATCTCGCACTGGTATGCTCAGAGTGCTTTCCCCCGTGGTGAGGCTGTGACCCGGAGGGTGCACACAGGCACATGGAGTGACCCACCCGCAGTGTCCTCCAGCAGCTAGAGCTCTACACATGGGGTGGGAGCCTAGGCACAGCAACTGGCACGCGCTTCGCTGGTGGTTAAAGTGCCATGTGGGTATGCAGTCCTGCAACCCGAGCAGATTGCAGCAGATCCCTCTCTGCACTCCAGCAGTTGGGAAAGTAGATGCACGCATTCAGGTAAGGTCATAGCTGGAGTAGCAGCTGTCAACAACAAGGGAGACCATCTGGACAGAATCCAGAAGAAAACACTGAGAATGATCAGAATTCTAGCAATAGTGAGCTACAACAAGAAGTCAAAGGGATGCAAAAAAACACAAAGAGGAGGCAGAGGTGAAGACGTTAACACTCTGCCAAAATGTGAAAAGCTGCCACAAGGGGAAAGGGAATAACGGTCTGAAATCCATGGAGGCAAGGATAAAAAAAAAAAGAAGTGAGCATCGGTGACAGCCACATAGATTCAGGTTTGATGTTTGTGATGAACTATTCATCACCCTGACAGGTGGCTACGTGACAACAGTGAACATGGGTGTAGCCCAGTTAAATGCTTAGAGGCACCAACAGTCCTCAAAGTCCAATGAACTTTTTACAGATGACTCCCTTTCTCTGCCTTCTCCTTAGAAAGGCTGCCTATACAACTAGCAATTTGCGCAAGTGCTGCTATGGCCAATTGATCTTTTAGCTAATGATGCCTGTCTTCTGCGAAGGTAAACTAGTCCAGAAGGAGGTGGATGTGTTCATCTGAGCAGATACCTAGTTTAGGAGAGGTGGTCTTCCATTTCAGGCTACTGCCATGTCGATGAAACACCAGTGCTCCCTACCCCTAGGTGAAGAGCAGCATTCTCTGTTTGCTTTTTCTCCTCTGGTTGCTGGGCAACCACAGAATCTTTTACATCTGTAAATGTAGCAAATATCTTATTCTGAGTCATTTTAATATTCAGCCTGGTGAAGAGCTGATTCATTGGCACTTTTCTTCAGATGGGTATAATTAAGCTCTGCACTGTAGTATAAGCCTCTGGAGTTGGTAGTAGGTTGGAATTACAACAGATGAAATAACAGTAGGAAAAAACCACAGGTTGAGCATCGTTTCAAAGGGGACTGACACATTGGTCATTCTTCATCCTCACATGGACCAGGCCTGTATCACAATGGCACTTCACAGAATGGGATTCCTCAGATATATACACAATTTTTTGTTTGTTTGTTTGCTGAAGTTATTCTATTTCTATCTGGAAAACATGTACAAGAGATGAAGAAACATAAAAGGTACATGACTGATTTAACAGTCATGACTAAATTTATTTGCAGCATAGGGCATGCATAATTTCAATCCTGTTTAGTATCTCTCAACATCTCTTGAAAAAAAACCAACAGGCAAGCTCAATTAATAACCATGTGGACGTATACTTCTACCACTACACGGCACCAATTATATGACGAATTGTAGTATTTTGCTCTATCAGTAATCTCACCTACAGTACAGTAAATAATCTAGCTCCTCCACAACTTGTCTTGGAAGCACTAGCAGATGTTTTGTAGCAATCTTGCTGCAGTGGTGTAAGATTTCGCTATTTCCAGTTCTTTTTTCCACTGTGCTGCCTGCCCTACCATACAGCAGTAGAAGAGAATGCACACTTACGGCTCACTCACTCCCATGCAAAGCTTTGGTTTTAAGCGTCTGAGCTGAAACTGCCAGTGGCACTGGGTTTGTGCAGAGTAAGTGCACTGCAAATGGGACTGTGCTGAGGGGGTGCACATACTAACCACTCTTGCCAAGTCTGCCATAGGGTAGGAGGCTATGGGTGGCAACATCTAAAACTTCTGCACAAAATATGTCTAAGACATGCTGTTAACCTCTCACAACTGCTCAGGAAAGTTACAACAGTCACTGGTTTGAATAGGTGAATGGAAGATAAAGAAGTATGGGTTTTGTTTGTTTATTTAAAAAAAACCCAACCCTTGAGCCACCACCACTTCCTTCAGGGGTACTTAGCTGATCAATTTGTGCTTATTTAGTGCTTTTGAAAACCCCTTTCTGCTCACTCAGAGTTCTCAGTACTAGCTGCTCTGCAAACCATGGGAATTCTACCATCAACATTTATGGGAACAAAATGAGATCAAAGCAAGAAGCTGTAAGAAACATTACTTCCCCTTTTATTTTCAAGTGTTCCAAGATGATGCAGGACATCAAAGCTTCTTGACATTTTTCCTGTGATGTTGTGTAGTATATGTCAGGCCTTCTTCATACAATTGAATGGAGCCCATTATTAAATGCCCTTTTATTAAATGAAGCCCACTTTAATGCATGATTAAGCCATGTTCAGACAATCCGCAAAAAAATCAAGAAAAACAAATATTTCAAAACATCTCATATAAGGTTCGGCTTTGAAATTGCATTAAAAACTAAAGCCATTGATTAGAAATACATATTGGCTAAAAACTGAGCATTTTATTTTAAATATTCTTCTTCAGAAAGGGGAAAGTCTACTACAAGCAGAGATTGCCTCAAAAAAAAAAAAAACACCAAACACAAATGTTTTTGACCACATCCTTAATTTTTCTAAGTGACAATTTCTGATGAAAGTCACAAACTCAGTAGTTATGACCTTTTCCATAGAAAATTTCCATATCTTAGAGTAACTGGACTGCCTAACAATTACAGCAATACCCTTCTTTATGTCCTTTGTTGTGTCAATTTCTAAAGAAAAATATCAATAATGTTATTATAGAATGACAATATAAGCAACCCATGTCAATAGTTGTGAGAAAAAAAAATTAAAATAAGCATTCAGGCACATAAGCTCTTCAGATCTCAAATAAGAGCAACAACATCAAGCTAAATGCAAATTAACTGTTACAAATTACTAGTCTAGGTTAACTGGATACATATATATATATATATATATATATATATATATATATATTGTNATATATATATATATATATATATATATATATATTGGTTGGTGCCAGTGGAGCAGAGGACAATGTTCACAGATGAGGCTGCTGTAGATATCAATCCTTCTAGGGGGCACAGAAGACAGGGACAATCACTGTTTCTAGAGTCTAGTGTACTAAGAGGTTAGCTGGGGCAGTTTGAGGTAAAGCCCAGGGAAGGGACAAGGATTCGTTTGACCCCAGTGAAGAGGCAAAGATTTATGTCCCAGACTTGTCTTCTGGAGATATTTCAATGTCTCCAGTCTACTCTCGTCCTGTCTTTCACAGGAATCCTTTGCACCATTTTCTAAATGGCAAAGAGGCAGATCTAAAATACAAGCAATATCAAACAAAAACTGACTCCTTGGAGCTTTTGTCTTTCATGCCCCTAGCTGCAGAGAGAGACGAAAGCAACAGAAAGAAGAGCTCCTACTCCTGCAATAGGATCACATTTTTCAGGTCCTCATGACAACACTATGCTTTTCCAAGTCTTTCCCTCTCACTGTGCTATGTAGGAAACAGGCTTTTGGCGTGTGGAGCCCAACTCTCAGACACAACTGGCAGAAGGGAGGTCTTTTTGTAAAGGTAGCTATGCAGGTCCTGCCCCATACGGCAGAAATCAGGGAATATCCTATGCCACTCTTCTTTGCTGATCCTTGAAAGAAGGGCCACTGAAATGAAACAACAAAAGTCAGCTATGCTGTCTAGGTCTATCACAGTTTCTTTTACATGTTTTCCATCGCATGGCAACTGGGTCTTTGCACAGCAGAGGCTTTAGCATATTATACTGCAATATTTACAGGCCTCATTTACTGCAAAAATGACTTGACTAATAGTTAGGAAGTGAACTAAAGTAATAGAGAACCTCTGCAAGGTTGAAGTAAGAACAACATCTTTTGATCTCAACCTCAGGACAAAGAGGTATGCCATCAGTCATGATTATGGGTAAAAAGTCATTATTCATTAAGTTAAATGGCCTGGAAAACAAAGCAAGTTTGGCTATTTGCAGCAAATGTCTAGGGAGGCTCTCTCTTTCCTTGAGTTGCTCAGGCTTTCAATGTCCTTGATCCATTTGCTTTGTGTCAGCCCATGCCACCTGGATATAAATCTCTTCTAGCTTCTACTCCTTAGGCTGCCTTTTAATAACTTATAAGACCCTGCAGAAAGGCACAACTTATTAACATGCCTGCAAACAGTGCAGGATCTATTTTTTAAATGTGCCATTGGTAGTACACATCAACTCCTCCTCAAGGTAGTTTCCTGCACAATGCAGGGCTCAGTAGCTGCATTACAAATGATGTGATGACTACCAGCAGACCAAAGATGTACAACTCCAGCACGACCTCCTGAAGCGTTTCCTTCCAATAGGTGTGATGCTTCACAGGCAGAAAAGCACATCAAATGTGCTCTTGAACGTGTTTCTCTCAGGCAATGCTGATTCCAGTAATCTATGTGGAAAACAGCAGAATCACAGTCCCTTTACTACTTCCAGAGACATGAATGCCAAACTAATAAAGCATCAATGTTGTATTTCTGTCCTTTCTTCCTTTATTTCTTAATCAAGCTCAATAATGTTTAGGCAAATATTAATTTCTGCTAGTCTTCAATTATAAGCTGGTCCCCTCCAGCAACCTAGCACAGATAAGTTTTTTCCCCTGGGCTCACTCAAGTTTGACAATATACCAAAGAAATGGTGTCCTGAACCAAACTAAGTATATATTCAGTTCAATTCCATCATTGCATCAATTGCCTTTTTCCCAGGATGGGCTGATGATGCATGAACAGTCACATTTTGCCCCATCAGTATACCCCATTGTAAATTCACGTCTACAGTATTTTTCCTACTCTCAGACAACCCTCAGTACCACTATGTCTCAGGCTTTTCCTTTTTCTACCAAACACCTGCATTGAAAATCATTTCTTTGAAGCTGTATAAAGTAAAACTCTCACAAGTGTGGATGTAACCTAGCAGTTTTCCAAATTCAGCAATTTTTTCTGCCCATATTTCTAAATGTTTTCGGTCCTGTTATATTATTTCACTGTCCCTGCTGATGTTCTATAGAATTACTGTTAAACGCTTAACTGTATCAGCAATATATTACTTGCTCCAGTGATTCTTCTCACCATTTCATCAGAGATTAATGTGCTAATTTCAATTTGATGAAAAGATACCATTCCTTTTAAGTCAGGATTTCCCACCTTTTGATAACATGTCAACCAGAGAACAACTAAAGTACTTCTGCAGACAGTGCTCTTTTAAAATCTTGGATGTTACAGCATTACTTGTTTTCTGTTACCTAATCAGGAGACCACCTTCACAAGTACCAATGCCTGTGTAATAAGATAAAAAAAAACCCCAACCAATCAACAAAACAAACAAAACCAACAACAACAACAAAAACCAACCAACCAAAAAAACCAACACAAATTCCAGCAAAGCCCAGTTTGGCAACAACATAATCTGATTGCACCACAGAACTACATCTTCCATATCCACTTGACCTGTTCGTAATAAAAAATATTTTGTAATGAAAAGTAAACAATTCCTTTACACTATTCACAAACAAAAGTCTTCACCAGTTCTAAAACTTAATTACAGAAGTTCTACACAATAGTTTGGGTTGGCATCTTATAAATATTCAATTAAGCAATGATAATAAAACCTGAAATTACTTGTAAAGAACAGCACTGCTGGGAAAGCATAATGGTACCAACACTCCTATATGGCAAAGTAGTAGTTTAGAATCCAGCACTTGTCACACAGGTCAGAACTTCTGGTTGCATCAATAGCACAGATGTATTAAGACTAAAGATTAACAACATCCCCAAGTCAGACGCAGTTTCTGAAGAAAAGCCTGTAAGACAGAAGCAGGAAGACTGCAACTGAAGAGCGGCCATAATGCATAAGATCCACTAGGATCAAAAGGACAAGTACGTACATGCTTTTCTGAAAATGGACAGATTTAGTTGCATGCCTAACTGCTTCCACAGGAAAATTGCTCCATGCATATAACGTAACTTTGACTGCAGTATAAAAAGAGAAACAAACAAACAAAAAAATAACAAAAAAATGATCCAGTAAGGCCCTAAGTTTTAAGAAATTAAAGGAAACTGAGAAGGACAAACTAAGGTTAGTCCAAGAGAAGAAGGAGGAAAGCAATTGATAGAAACTTCCAGGTAAAAGTCTAAATGAAAGTTTAGTTTATTTTTGTTTCCATAATTCAACA
Organism: Scopus umbretta; assembly: GCA_013400535.1. Lineage (NCBI taxonomy): Eukaryota > Metazoa > Chordata > Aves > Pelecaniformes > Scopidae > Scopus > Scopus umbretta. The sequence continues at coordinate 20,293 of VZTL01021262.1, forward strand.
GATCACCTTAAAAGTCTGTTAAAATTAAATATGATCCTATCTTTCCCTGTTAATTACAGAAGAGATCTTACATCCTAGGTCCCCCATGTGGCTAATGAAAATGAAATTGCCCATGCTTTATGTAAGAGAGAAACATGCAGAGGCAGACAAACAGAAGGTGCTAGGAAAAATACAAAATACAGCAAGAGAGCAGAATTATTAAAAAAGGAAAAAAGAACAAAACCAGTGTCAGATAAATGTCTACTCACAGTCAGTGTATTGTAGTAACCAAGGGAACAAAAGGCAAAGAATTTAATGAGTAACTATAGCAGTTAACTAGATACACTGTTCTATTGTATTTTTTTCTTTTCTTATTAGATCAAATAATGTCACAGTTTATATCTGAGCAGTATGGAAAAACTGAAGATAAGACACATGGCTAAATATATTTAAGCAATCACCAGAAATGTTGATAACTATCAAAACTGTTACACTCCTTTCAACAGAAACCAAACTTTTCTCACTGTTCACAAAGCATTGCAGTGATGTGTCCAAATAACGGTCATCTCCGAGTTCGCTGCTTTAGCCAACAGACAAAATGAGTATGGTCTCAAAATCCTAAACAAAGCCAGAGTGAAATCAGTTCTTTGACCTGCAAATCAACATGGAAATCTATCTGCACTGAGCTTTTGAACAATTCGTACTGGGGTGGAGTGGAATGACCTGCACAACTTAGCCTGAAAGGGAAACATTTTCAGGTAGTGACAAAAAGAAACTAACATGGCAACTAACATGGCAGAAAGCAAACAAAAAAGATGCTGGTGTCTTTTATTCCTTCTTTAAAAAGAATGAAGGATGCTTAGAATGAGGTGTTAAATAAAAGATCATGAAGGGTGTTTCTCCTCACTTACATTAAATATAGCTCTAGATTCCTCACATTTTGCTGGATAACTAAAAAATAATGAGAGCATGAAATCATGACAGAATAAAGCATAGTGGCTTCTGACTTGTGCAACTTCTCATTAAACAGAAAGGATATTAAGTCAGGTTATGTAAAATTCTTTGTTTACTTTTCATTTCTGCTTAAACCTGTTTAATACAAACTTGTGACAACAGATGGGAAAATCTCTCGCTGTGAACAAATTTTTGCAGTACTTCAGAGGGTCCTTCAACCAAAGCAACCAGCCTTGGTCTTTCTGACCATTCTTAGGCAGAGAGCAAATCAAAACCAAACAACAACAAAAAAGAAGACAAGAAAAAAGTAATCCTGATCTGATTTCTTTTTGAGATGGAGAGGTTATGAAGCTTGGAAGGTATGTAAGTAAAATGTATTTTTCCTTAGACTTCACTGTTAACTCTCAAACCCAGCAATTTTCACTCACGGATGACCAGGCATTGGTGTATGCCATGCAAAAGGAGGCAGAAGACTATGGTTTAAATGATCACAGGGGCTGAGTCCAGAGGCTGACAGGACATCCCACCTGCAGCATTCCCCACTGCCTACTCCAGGACACAAGTTCTGCTCTTAATCTAGCAACCATCTTCTCTATCTCAGGACCCCCACAGACAGGCAAAGTCTCCTTAACCGTTGTCACACCTAGCCCTAGCAGCAACATCTTCCTCTGCCCTGCGAGTCTGCCTGGACATCACCCACACCCCTCCTCACTGGGTCACATGAAAGCCAGACAGCTCCCTTGGAACAGCTCTTTGGAAATACCTCTGCATGGCTGAGCTCTGCTCACACTATTTCCTTTTTCTTCTGTCCCATCCAGACATAAACTGATGTCTCAGTGTGTGGAGGAGGCCCATGTAGCACTGGAGTGGGCCAGTACACACCCTGAGCTAACTCCACAGCCATGTGGGATGGGAACTTAAGAGTCCCTCCATGGGCAGTTGCTCCAACATGTTCACAGCTCAGGTGATGGGAGCTCCGAGAGAAGCCCCTCTGGCAGCCAAAGGCAGCCCTCGGTGTACAGGTACTTCAAAACACACTAGGCTGCAGCCTCTCTGCCAGCTCCTCCACAATCTCTCAACATACTGGCTGTGCTCTTCCACTTGCGCTTTTGCCCTTACCCTTTTATAACCCGTCACACTGTGGGACTACCCAAGAGAAATGCTGAAGGAGGAAGGATTGAACTCTTCTATTTTGTCATGTCCATGGGTAGAGCACTACAGGGCAATGTTCATCCAGATCCTCTGATGCCTCCAGGGAGCAGTGGGGGTGCTCTATCCAAATATCTGCCCATCCTTCCCTTCCCTAACTCAGCTCTCTTTTCACATTTTAAAATTAATCTTCAAGCTTCCTCTTTTCATTTTTGTTAATAAACATAAAAAGGGAGAGGAAGGGGATTTTTTTGCTAAGGTACAGCTGGCATCTGTCCCAATGGGGAAAACCAGTATGATCAGTGCCCAACAACAGATGCCTGTTGAACAGTATCAGAAACAGTGTGAGCAAGCATAGTGTGACTCCTCCCCTCATATATGTTTCAGCAAGCAGACATCTATGAATTCGATAAGTTGGAGGCTGCATGTAGACCAAGACCAGCAACACAGCCATTCCCTGTAAACCTCTTGTTCTTTCTCTAACACGTCCTGTTCCTTTTTGGCTTCCATACAGCCTGGGTCAGTGAGGTCCATAATCTTACAACAGGGGTGCTGTTGTGGTTTAACCCGGCAAGCAGCTAAACACCACACAGCCATTCACTCACTCCCCTCCTCCCCAGTGGGATGGGGGAGAGAATCAGGGAAAAACCAAGTAAAATTAATGGGTTGAGATAAAGACAGTTTAATAGGACAGAAAAGGAAGGGAATATAATAATAATACGCAGAAAAGAAACTAAAACACCCAAACAAGCTTTTCATGGCTGCTTCAAAATTGCTGCCTGATCCTTTCATTTAGAATCTAATGAATAATTCTTTCTCTATGTGGAAGATCCTATAACTTATCTTCTTCTAACATTGCTCCATTTTTCTCATGTTGTGTCTTAATCTAATTAACGTTTCGTCAGATGAAAGCTGCTTTATAGTTCTGATCATATGTGGTTTTTCTTAAATTACTTAAAAAAGAGACCTAAGATGGCCTTTACACTAGATTTGCCACATCTTAACAAATTATAGTGTATAAGTATACAGAGTCATTTAAATAGTGATGTAAGTGACTCAGATTCTTAATTAGTAATAGAGTTGCTGCTTGACATTAATGATGATTAACCTTTTATGTGTTACAGTTTTATCATGCTGGTTTTGGATGAAAACAGCAACTCGATGTAGACATTGCAAAACCAATGTAAAATTTTGTTATTACTTTTAATTAAACTATCCTAAGAGAAGTGAATTCTTTGGGGAAAAAAAAGCTAGTTGACTATAATACATCTTGAATTTCAAAATAGTTCACTCTGCACAGAAATTAATTTCTTGTAATAAAATGAACTATGATAATGGTCTGTGCCCAGTCACTGTCTCATTTAAGTGTCTAGAGTTAGTACATCTTTTTTAAACAAACAAACAAAAAAAACCAAAACCACCAACCACAAAACCAAACCACACACTTCATCTTCATTCACAGACAGGAAAAGAAACTTGTTTTTGTAATCTGATCTTCAGCTTCTAAGCTTACTCTTTTGATTTATTCAATCAATAGAAAATTCTTTCTACTCCCCCAGAAAAGACTACAGATACCAAAAGTGGGCTCAACCGTTCAAAATAATGCACTCCTCATTAAACAGCCAAGGACTTCCATCTCTTTCATGACTGATATTTCTTAAAACTTCAGAGGTGAACAAAGCTGTTACACTGATATGTTTTAAAAATTCACCTGGAATTATCTGAACAGATTATAATGCATTTACTTAAGCATAATTAAAGTCCCATCAATTTTCATAATGAAACTTTACTTATATTTAAGGGATTTTTTTTCATAGCACTTTAAATAATGAAAGTTATATATTTATTTACTTACATAAAGAAAAGAAAATTTACTGCAGTTTACCATGTACATCACTAACAACCCTAAGACTCAGGCAAGAACCCACTGTACTGAAGCTGGAGTTGAGGAATGATTCAATTTCATTTAAGAAAGCAAGGCAATTCAATATACTTCCAAAGGCACAGGCAAGATGTGTAATACACAGTCCCCTAAAAAACAATGGGAAATGTCGGAACAGCTTTAGGCTTTTTCAGATATCATCCTTGTTGTAAAAGGAGGAAAATGCAATGCAGTGTTACTAGTCAAATAAGTCTGTTCGCTTTGTTCAGACCACCAGAATCTCCCACCCTCTGTTGTTAAGTCAGAACACGTCTGAATTGAAGCATCATTTCATCACTGCTGTCCTGGTTTCAGCTTAATTCAGAGTTCATTTTCTTCCCAGTAGCTGCTATAGTGCTGCATTTTGGACTTAGGATGAGAACAATGCTGATAGCACCCTGATGGTTTAGTTGTTGCTCAGTAGTGCTGACATTAGTCAAGGAATCTTCAGCTTCCCATGCTCTGCCAGGGGCACAAGAAGCTGGGAGGGGGCACAGCCAGGACAGCTGACCTAACCTGGCCACAGGGCTATTCCATACCATATGGCGTCATGCTCAGTATATGAACTGGGGGGAGTTGGCCGGGGGGCAGTAATCACTGCTCGGGGAAGGGCTGGGCATCGGTCAGCGGGTGGTGAGCAATTGCATTGTGCATGGCTTGTTTTGTGTATTCTTTTATCATTACTATTATTATTATTTTCTCTTTCTCTGTTGTCCTATTAAACTGCCTTTATCTCAACCCATGGGTTTTAGTTTTTTTTTTTTCCCAGTTCTCTCCCCCATTCCACCGGGGGTGGGGGAAGGGTGAGCAAGCGGCTGCGTGGTGCTCAGTTGCCGATTGGCGTTAAACCACAGCAACCACAAAGTTCTCTAAATTGCTCAGCAGGAATATCCCTATCCTAAAAAGACCAAAGTCCTGGAACAAGCAGAGAAACATCTGTTTCACCTGTATCATACAGTGGATAGTTAAGCCTGACACAGAACAGGAGACATCTTCCTTGCAGATGCCATCATATTGCAGAAGCATGAACACCAAGAAAAGAAATCCTCCCAGAAATTCATTTCTGGTGCTGCGTGCTCCCTTCCCTGTACAGTGCATAAAATAATTAAATCATGGGAAAAATCACACAGGAGGCAGACATCATCAGCAATAACCTGAGATGGAAGAGGCCGTCGCTTGAGCAGTTTACTTCCCTCGCTGGGTTGCCACTGTTTCCTGCACATACCTGTTCACAGGCCAACTGACCAGGTGTTAAGAAAAACCACTGCCAAGAACAGCACTGAAAAACAACCATGAAAAGTTCCCTTCCTCTTGAACACCCATGGTTCATGATTCATAGAGAATGCAGATATGGCTTTAGTTTGCTTATAAAAAAAAAATAAGACTCCATCTATCCTGTCCCTAGCCACTAGCCACTTCATATCTCAGAGTCTGTACTGCACAAGGTTTGATGCTATTGATTTATGTCCCTGCACTTCATACTTCCACCCTGCGAAAGAACACAGCTTGTCAAATACTTCTTGTTAATTAACATCATACAGTCTTTCTGAATGCATTAGCCACCTTGGAATCAGAGAAACAAAATTTAAAAATCTGTGAAAGATCCAAGGTGCAGAGCAGCACACAGGTGAAAGATCCAGGCTGCGCGCCAGTTTGAGATCACTTGCGTCACAGTGTGAGCATCACATCTCCCCCAAGCTGGCAGGCAAGGGTCCAAAACTACCCCACAGGACACAGACGAAAAGAGAACAGTGTTCTTCTGCTAGTCATTATCTAAAAAACTTCTACGTCAAATCCAAACACCCAATCTCATATTTGTAGATGTTATAAACAGGAAAGTTCTCTTGAGTGCCTTTTTCTGTTAAAGAAAAAAGAAACATTTATGCAACTACTACAGATGTCTTTTTTCCAGCAAAATCAGGAGAATCCAAGAGGCTTTGTCTGCCTCTGTGAGGTAGTGCCCATTAAATATTAAACCACACACAGTCCCTCCTTCCCAGCCATGTCACAACATATGTCATTTGACTGGTTTGAAGGTGTGCAGTCTCCCCATGTCAGATGAGAACCATGCTGACCCTTGGCAGTACAATCAGTGGGCACACGTTATTCAGATTTATATCATGCTAATGTTCAGATTCCAGCTAAACTGGGATCGTCAGTATTACGCAGTGTAAAAGCATTATTATTTAGAGCATTTTCTCCAGACTGCATACTAGCTAAACAGGATAAAAGGAAGGTATAGCAAGAAGACAGACAGAACAGGACTGGGGAGGAAACACAGTGGCAAAACTAACAGAATATACCCAATTCCCGGCCAAGCTGGGAGCAATATTCAAAACCCATTCCTCTTATCAAGTTATAGTTTTTTTCTCGATAGCGTTGAAGAGAAATTTTGAAAAGGTGCTTCCAGTATGTGGAAGAAAAATAGGATGGGAGAAAAGATTTAGGTATAACATGCTGCAAATACATATGAAAACATAACAATAGCAAGGGTTTAAGCTACACACTTCCATTTAAAAAGAAAATTCAGCAACGCACAAATACATTTAAAACCAATGCAATTCTAGCTTGCCTTAATAAAACCCTGAGTAAGAGAAATGCTAGAGAACTCCATGGATACTAGAATAATTAGACCCTTCTTGTCTTTTCGACACACAACTCTTCAACTCTTCCTGTAGTGGGAAATTTATTGAGGTAAAGGCTTTTATTTAGTCCCTCATTTAACCTGCTTTAAGAAATCTTTGCAACACGTTCCCAACACACATCTGATCTGGTAGCATTCCCTATAGGTTATGGTCAACTTACCTGCAACTTCAGCAAAGAATTTCAAACTACTAACATATAAGAGGTGTTAAAAATACAAGTGTCCTTGCTCTACTAGACACACTTGCTATTTACGTGTCATTTTCTATTGACACTTTCATTCCATCAAGTCGCAACATGTGCATATGGCTTCACATCATTCTCAATTAATAGTCCGTCAGAAGTTAGCTCTTATTTATTTCCTTTCCGGTTGCTACAGTCTTGAAGCATGTTGTAAGTCTATTAAATTCATTAAATCTGTCTAAACAATTGATTGAGTTCCTACATTGAAAATACCAGTAAGATTAAAGTGAGACAATTCACTTTTGACCTCATAATCAGGCACGGAAACTTTGTTTTTAAGCAGCTGCCACATTTCACTTTTTCAAAACCCTAAAACACCATGTATTAATACTTAGGAACAATCCTATAAGACAATGGAGCTCAAGCACACTTACAGATAACTGAAAATCTAAACTCCGTTAAAGATAGCAAGATAAATTTGTAAGAGGATGATACTGTGAAACAGAGTAAGTATTTTTTTGCTTATATTTTACATTCAAAGATCTAACTGCACTTTTCAACAGTTTAAGGATGTGACCAGTTTGGTATTTGCTTAATAGGGATGAACACCCAAATAAATCTTCACGGAGTTGGACTATATACTTTTGTACAGGCCTCCCAGTTTCAGAAAAAAACACCCATTTTTTTATTTAATTTGAGACATAGATCAAGACCAAGATAAATCTCTGTTCTGTTGATACTTTTGAAAATTAAAAATTGCTGCCTTCATCTTCCTGTCCTTCACCAAAACTCTACAGGATGTCTAGGTTTCAGTAGAGTCACTTTTTACACTTTCAAGACATAGACATACTTTAGGTTAAACTCACTTATCTGGATCACCTGTTTGTGTTCCTATTTCAGATGAGTTTGTTTCCTAAGATGTGAGACATAAGAGGGGTTGATACCATGTTCTGATATTTATTCACTGTTACTCACTTTGGTAGCTAAGCTTTGCTCACTGCTTAGAAAAACATCATTTCATGATCAACTTGCTGTCATCATTTAATCCTGTTATACCCTTTCAGTCATTCAAGAATTCTGAAGTAAATCAATGACAATCTTACCAATATAAGTCCATTGTTATTTGCATGGCCAAAGAGAATTATTCCATATCATTTATCATAAGTGGCACAGTATTTTTGATCTTGCATTTTAAATCCACATAGCCAAGCTGTTGGATTATTTTAAGGCTATACCTGAACTTAAACATACCAGCTGCCAAAACATTCAAAACCAGAATTTAAATGTGTTAACTCCTAACTAGCTAACTCTTAGGGATCAGGGAAAAGGAAAAAAAAAAAAAAAAACAACAAACCAAAAACCCCACACCTTTCCAGAGAGGTTCTCTCATAACACCTTCTCGGAGTCACCTAACTTAGCTTTCTCTTGAAGGCCAGATAACTATTAGATGAACCACAACTCATAGCAATCATGGCAATTCCTATGTTTCCATCCACAAGTAACACCACTGCAATGAGTGCTCTAAGTGGTAACAGGCTATGTCTTAGTGTTGGAAAGTTGAGAATTGCAGGAGTGCCAGCCCAGAAAAAGCACGGTCTGATCTGGGGTTTGGCAAACGTACTAGTTGAAATGGTGTATTTTAGTTACAGTATCCTGTCTGTGGATCCCAGAGTTTACTGAATAAGTAGTCATTTAAAAACCTCAAACTTCCTCATAATGAGTGTACTGCCACATTATTTCAAATTACACTGGGTCTGTCCATCACCTGCTCAACATTATGCATCATGACTGTCAGAAAAACTTCTGCAGTATTTTGAAATTATTTTTTCAATGCACGTTCCAATTCCCCCATTAAAAAAATCTGCCTCTGAATTCTGCCATTTTAAATACATTGTAGTTGCTTACAGACTTCTTAGCACAGCAGCTAAAACAGACTAATGTTTAGTCATAGGAAGACAGCACAAATTGATTTTCTGATGCCTTCCCTCTATTTTTCTCTAGACAGGTTTACCTTATTTCTTTTGCTCAGGTAAAAAACATAGTACACAGACTTTTCTATCAAACTCCCTTACTCATTTTTCCATTTCTCTATGAACACCACTCAAGGAGTGCTGTATACAGTTTGCAATAACTGGTTGTCAAACTACAATACTCATCGCTGCAACCGTAGAAAAGGCTAAATTAAGACTTCTGTAAAATGCCTTAGATGAACAAATCCACAGCTGTGATACAGACAATAAATCTGGTGCAAAACTAATGGGCTTTACACAAATGAATGAATTAAATGATTAGAAAGGGAGGGGGGGGGAATGCATTGTAAGAACAATCGGGCAGTGTAAAGAAACCATCCAAACGCATCAGTGCGGATCATTCCATAATGTTCTCTCAGGTTACTTGTTACGAGCAAACTTAACTGTTTCTGTTCGGGGGGGACAGTTTTCACCAAGGGAACACCATTAAATCCCAACAGCGCTGGCTAACGCTGCATGTACATGGGCTTGGTTTGCCTGTGTTTGCATCACGTGCCTGTATTTAAACCAGTAAAAAGTGCAGAGCACGGCAACATCAGGATTACAATCTTGATTTGGATATGGGTGATTTTGCACATGTATGGGCTCAGCCGCTAGGCAAAGGAAGGAGAGAGGGCTGTGGATTCCAGTGGTGCCTTGTTAAGAACAGGTTATCTGGAGAGGAGGGGTGCCGGGGAAAGGTACCTTTCTGAGCCAAATTCCCAGTACATGGCACATCCGGAGACGGCACGGACCACATCAGTATGTTACTCCATACTCTCCACTCCTGTGATCCAGGACTGGGCTAGTCTAAGCAATGTCAGTAGAAAATAACATATAGGGACTTGCTGCTTGTACAAAGATCATCCAATTGTATCTCTTTTTTCCTGCCCCTAAAATCTACTTTCCATGGAAGAGCTGTCTTTTCTCTGTCCCTTATCAAGAACAGCTGAATTTGCTGGCCAAGGAATCTCTAGGTCAGGGAAATACTCAAATAACAATTTAAACCCCTTTATTATTAGGTGAACAAAAAGCATAATCAAGACCTGGCCATTATTCTTATTTATTATAGGTGATTAGGATATAGTATAAAGAGAGGGAAATGTCTAGTTTGAAGAAATCTTGACAATCTTTAGCATTTATATGGTTATAGGCAAAAGTAATTTCTGACTGACACTAGGCTGCCTGTTTTTTTCAGTTTGGTTATTTCAAAGTTGCTTTCCTTCTCCTCTCTGCCTACCTACAAAACAAAACAATACAACAATTGCAACATAGCCCAGCTAGCACTCACCTCTTAGCAAAACATTGGGGTACAGTCAGTCAGTCATGTGTTGATGTTTGAGCTCATAATCTATTTAAATAAGAGTATGAGAAATGTATAAAGATACCATAAGCCCTGACACTTCTTGAATTTTCAACAGAACAGAACCTAGTTTTCTTCCCAGTTCTAGCTCTTCAGACCTGTTTGAAGCTTTCATGACCTCTCCTATGCCTTGCTATTCTTCAGTGTCTTTCTCATACTATTTATTTCCTTACAAGTTTTCACAGAACTCATATCAGATGTGAATTTGGCTGCTTGCAATCCAATGCTCCATATGGCATTCTCACCCACGTACTCCTACACTTCCATAACAATCTTTTTTACTTCGTGTTTTATTTTGCTTTGTATTTTTTGTTTACTAATTTGACTCAGAATGTTTTCCTTATATTTCCATATTTTATCCCTGTTGTTCTGTTACTGCCAAAATATACATGCATATGGATACTCCAGCACATCATAACTATCAAAACCAGAATTCAGTTACTGAGTTACCTGACATTTGCTTTGTGAAATCAACTTTCTCATTTCGCCTGTAGGAGCTCTAAGGAAAGGCCAAACAGCTTGCCCAGGCTCTTCAGAAAACACTGGCTTAAAAGAGGCAGAGGGCTTCCATGTAATTTACTAACATTTCATTCTTATAGATGACTGACTGCACACAAACAGATTGGGAAATACATTCCTCTGCAGGACAGATACTACTTTATATTCATAATACTTGTATTGGTGCCCAGGAGTTGTACAAATCCTGTCCTAAAGCGTAAAACCAAATCTGACTTTTAGCTTGATACGAATTTGAAACACCCTTTTGTCATTTACAAACCTATCTTCACTCCTTTTAAATGTTAAAATTACCTGGTAGAACTCATGGTTTCCCAGCCTCCCCACTTACCATTTTCCCCAAACCGCTTTGAGACCTGTCTTTCTGGCACTCGCCACCTTGTCCCTCTGGGCTTCCTGTAGAAAATACAGCACGTGTTCACAGTTTTTCTTTTTAGCATACCAGTGCCCAGGGTGGTGCTAGTCTTTTCCTTTTAGGTCTGATCTGTATTTATCCATGACTAGCACTGCAGCTAGTAGTGCAGCTGGCTATCAGGAGAAAGAGAGAGACCTAACGGTGACAGATAAGAAACCTAAATAGACGGGGGAAAAAAAATTCATCAGCAGTTGAGAGAGAAGACATGTGAAGTGGTTAATGGCGTAGAGATAACAGAAATGAAGAAGAAGTTGAGGCCACGGGGCAAAAGAATGACCTACAAGCTAGGGATCAAACCTGGTGTCAAATCAGGCAGCAAAGTCCCTCTCAGAGAAGTGCGACATGCAGGTAGTCACAGATCCCAGGCTACATTTTTGAGAAACTCCACTAACAAGAAAATGAAGACCAAGGCAGTAGGGTGAATCTAAGGTGCAAACCCTTGTATTTGAGCATCTAACTCTCACCAAAGTTAACTGAACTTAGACTCACCAAAACTTTTGGGGATCTGTCTTCTGCCCAACCATGCAGAACTTGAAACTGAATCTAGGTAATAGAAGCTTAACTATTACTATCTTTCCAGGCTGCTGCTGGCTGGCATATACTACCTGAAACACTGATAAACTGATGTGTTTGATTTACAAATAAAAACTGGTATCCTTCCTTTTTGTGCTTTTGTCAATTTCCTCTCCTTGCCAAAGTCTACACCAGGAAGGTCAATAGATGGCTACTCCAGCCACACTGCAGTGCAGTTCAATTAGGAAGACTGATTCTTACTTGCCTGCAGTTGTATATGACAATTGGCTAACATATCCACAGAGGACTTGCAACAGTAAGTCACATCAATGAAGTGACTTGTCTTTTAAGAAGGAAAAAGAAAAAAGAAATCTAGCACCCAAGCAAAAAGAACAGTGCTTAGAGAACAGAAAACAACAGTACAACTTCCCACAGGACTCGCCTCCCAGCAGCTAAGATGAATTTCTCTCCTCTCCCCCCATTCCACTTGTTCAAATCACAGACAATCACTTGCAAATAAAGTGTGGTTAATAGTGGCTCCTTAAACAGGACAGGCCCTTAAGTGAGGATTGCATAGAACACGAACACTTGTGTTCTAGATAAAAGACTGTAAGTCTCTTGCAGTCTACAAGTCTTATACAGACTTATGTGTGCCAAAATTTTTCCTTTTTCCAAAAACTTGAGCCAGGGTTAAATTTAATCACAAAAAAATTTGGTAACTACAGTTTCTTGTCACATGCTGCATTTGGAATCCAGGACATCTGAATTATTATTTTTTTTCATCTAGGTATTTGAAAATATAATGCTGTTTCCCCCAAACTCTACAACTGATAACTGTCTTTATCTGTCTTTTTCAGGCTACTTATTTCAAGCTGATTCTACAAGCTTGTGCTGCTTAAGTAGTATACTCCACTAAAATCAAGAGAGAACAAATTTCAATAAAATTAATGATGTACTTCGTTTGAAGAGGGGTTTATGCTTAAGGAAATGGTGCTTCGTGCAAACAAGATACCAAAGACTTCATTTCACAACTTGGTGCTATAATGTTTAATTGCTCACTCAGAAATATTATCAGGAGAAATATATTTTTCTCAAATAAATAAAACATCCATCAAAACACTAATTTATACAGTTTTAAATTTGCATTAAATAAACTGTAAAGAAACCCTGTCATGAGAATTTTTCTTTATAGACAGACCATTGTGTCAAACTTAATTGCTCAGCACATGTGAATTACTTTGGATTATATTACATTCTGGAAAAATGACAAGATCAGATTGATGAAAAAATTAAAACACAGATCAGTGATTATGTCAGAAAGGACAAAATGCTTAAGAGAACTGAAGCATTTTGACACAATATACTTCTGTTTGCACAGAAAAATTATTTGGTTTATTCACACATAAACTGACTTACAATGTATATATAATAGTAATGATGAAATCTTCTAGATCTCTATAATTAGCATAGACAAACAAAAATGATGCTATGTTGTGAAGAATATTAAATTAGTATTTTCAAAAAAATTCACATTCACAGTCAGTAGAAACCAGCTATTTGGGGCAATACAAATAATTAACATCTTAAAAGTTAATGTATACAAATGAATAATTTTAGTCGCACAGCTGCTGCACAGCTTAAGTTACTCATATGTAATTTTGCAGGCTTGAAACTTGTGCATCAAGCAGTTGCAGAGACATTTCCTTGGAACTCAGTAGCTCCAAGGAAATATAGGTCCCTCTTTATTTAACTGAATCAAAAACATTGAAGACCTATCCTTCAAATATAAAGCAGATGCATGACCCTGTACTTGTACTCACAGGTATTTTCAGTTATTATTTAGGTTACTGGATAAGGTCCTTAACATTTTAATGGTGTAATATTAACATAATAAAAATCATGGGAGAGATGAAGAGTAGAATAGAATTGTTTCAGTTGGAAGGGACCTACAATGATCATCTAGTCCAACTGCCTGACCACTTCAGGGCTGACCAAAATGTAAAGTATATTATTAAGGGCATTGTCCAAGTGCCTCTTCAACACTGACAGGCATGGGGCATTACCATATAAGAACTACTATAAGGTTTAAGCTTCATTCATTAATTAGTATTTCTCAAATAATTTTGCATTTATAAGCTTTTGGGGCTATTTAAAGTAGGCAATGGTTGAAAATTGCTCTAATTTTAACTCTTAAAAAAAATAAAATCTAATGAAACCATCCCTATGAGATGACAGAATAATTCAGCCTATTAGAAATAAATCAACAGCAACAAAAAAGCAAGAAAGATCAGGACTTGCAAGGTTGGTTAGAGAGAAATTGGTTGTCAGAGAAATTCTCCAGCTTCAACACTGAGCTCAGATTTATGTAACCAATTTTCTTCTAGTAAAATTAGCTGCTGTTGCACAAAGCAGATTACAGTGCAACTGGTTTAACTTTGTACTAGCCGAGAGCTATACATCTCAAGTGAAAAAAACCTTTCCGCGATGTGTTGATGTTTCTCTACCTTCCAATTGTTCTTCAATGCACAGTAATTCAGCTAGTGCAGTTAATATCCAAGGTATTAACTAATATTAAATCTCTTGATCTAGATCTCTCTTACTCCTCCAGCACAATTCCTACAGCTGGGCATGCAACTTCGGCTAAGGTTCTACAATCCTTCCTCCAAAAAAATATTCCAAAATCCAAATTGTCTCAACATTGGAGATTGGTTTACCTCTTCCTGTTTTGAACTGCTCCAGATAGAAAGGTAGTTTCATTGGTCTCATGCTGTCCTCACTCAGCATAAATAAGAAGGATCACTTTCTTATAAATATTTGGAAGATCACAAATGCCTACTGTTTAACTACCTTCTGCGTGGAAACAAAGTGAAGAAAACAAATGAATTCATTAGATGTTTACAAGGGGAATGCTCTTAGCTGGAAATTAATTTACTGTGCATGTTTACATCAACAGATAGCTACAACAGGAATGCTCTCAGCTGGAAGCTGGGACCAGATCCAGCCACTCTGCACTTCCATTTGAAATGTGCAGAAGGCATTAGAATAGGAAAAGAGACTCTGGCCTTGTGATAGCACGTTGTGCTTGTAAAAATACTTTGGCTAGTTTACTCCTGGGACTGTCCGGAGGTTTATGAGTGTCCAAGCCTGCCAAACTGCACAGCTTTCACAAACCCAGCACAACCACAGTTGGACCAGAACCCTCACTTTCCTTAAGGACCAGTATTCCTTCACACCGTTAGTTGCTGGGTTTAGTCAGGCAAAATTCCTCTTAGCTTCTATCGGAGTTTTACCAACATGAAGACTGAATGATTTCCATCTTTGAAAACAGAGATAAAAGGTTAATGCACTAACCCAATCAACCAGCTTCATTATATGGATTTTAAACTTTACCTAGGAGTTTCACCAAGCTGCATCCTGTGTATTTCTCATATGTTTTTGTGGTGGAATAGTTTAACAATAACAAAAGAAACTAAGCTGCACATACAACATTTTGTTACCTTTACCATTTCAAATTTCTCCAGGAACACTGGAGAAATAACCTTTTTGGTAAAGAAATTTTTCCTAACATCCAACCTAAACCTCCCCTGGCGCAACTTGAGGCCGTTTCCTCTTGTCCTGTCGCTAGTTACTTGGGCAAAGAGACCAACACCCTCCTTGCTACAGCCTCCTTTCAGGAAGTTGTAGAGAGCGATAAGGTCTCCCCTCAGTCTCCTCTTCTCCAGACTAAACAACCCCAGTTCCCTCAGCCACTCCTCATAAGACTTGTGCTCTAGACCCTTCATCAGCTTTGTTGCCCGTCTTTGGACACACTCCAGCTCCTCAATGTCCTTCTTGTAGTGAGGGGCCCAAAACTGAATGAAGTATTTGAAGCATGGACTCACCAGTGCCGAGCACAGGGGCACGATCACTTCCCTACTCCCGCTGGCCACACTATTTCCGACACAGGCCAGGATGCTGTTGGCCGCCTTGGCCACCTGGGCACACTGCCAGCTCATATTCAAAAATACAAAAGCTTGCATCCTTTCTGACTACTTTTATATACAGCAATCAAAGAAAGGCATTGCAAGTTGAAAATACTGTAGTACAACATGCACCCTCCTTACACAGCCACTAGGCTACTGTTGAATTCCTAGCCCATTTTTTACATTATTTTCACATTTGTTCACTTCAACTTTTACTCTATCCCACTGCACCCTGTCCTTTGTCTACATTTGCAGAGAGGCCTCGTTTTATATACTTTTACTCCTCAGCTGACTGAGTTAGGGCTATCAAAGCCTAACTGGCTTCCAAGTTATAGTTTATACAAATGATGAACTAGAATGCCTTTCTGTTTTAAGAGGCTCCTGCCTCAGACCCGGTCACTGTCCCCCACACTAGAACAGTAGGATTCTTTGTCCCCAAGTGACAAAGTTCCCTGAAGTGAAAAGACATGCACAATGATTTATCATTTAGCATAAACAAAGGGGTAGAGGCCTAGGGAAATAGGAATTTTCTATTAGTAACAGACCAGTTTGAGGACCTTTTCCTCCTATCCCAGGGCCTCTATAGCATGCCCTGTTAGATGTCTCAGTCCTTAACGCCTAACCTAAAACTGCAAATGACTGTATATATGTTCTTTTGCCTTTCAGAACTTAGGCTCTGGGTCGTCAGCTTTCTAGGCAATGGGAAGAAAGAGTGGTCTTTTCTCAATTGCTGTTGATGCTTTCTACCCATTTGGGACAAGCTATTAAGTACTAATTAAATACCAAGTTTAAGATGAAAGAAAATTAAAATGGCACATCTATTAAAAGAAATAATTATTCTATAATTTAAACAGAGCTTCTCAATAGTGCTCAGGAACATATAATAAAGACCATGTATAGGTAGGTGTAATTGGATGCAGTTGCCTTAGGAACAGATGTTCAGCATATAAAGCAGGAAGCCTGCTTAAAAGGCAGACTCAAAAGACTTAAGCCTGGTGGGTGAAACCTGGCTTGACTGAGGTTACTGACAAAAGTGCCATGGACTTGGTTGGAGTCAGGGATTCATCCCAACAGCTCTTCTAATTCTCTCACATTTGCAATATTAGTACGAGTGCAGATCTGAATAATATAATACTTTGAGCCAGACATGCTCTACTAGAGACGCATTTTCCAGTTTCCTTTGTGCAGCAATTTCATCAAGAAATGAAAAGTACCTGAAGAGTCACAACAGAGTCTAGGTTTACACTCTGGAGGTTCTGATATCATTCTCACTTTCAATGTATTTTTATTATGTAGACAAGAGATATTGTGCCTTTTAAAGAAGCATTATTGTAGGATGT
This sequence comes from Scopus umbretta, assembly GCA_013400535.1. Lineage (NCBI taxonomy): Eukaryota > Metazoa > Chordata > Aves > Pelecaniformes > Scopidae > Scopus > Scopus umbretta. The sequence continues at coordinate 37,240 of VZTL01021262.1, forward strand.
AAAAGAATTTGACATGCAGAAAGAAAACTCCATCTGGTATATGAGTGTCATCTTAAAGTAATATTAATAGCAAAGATTCCTATAAAGATGCCATGCAAAAATCTTTTAATTTTCTGAGTTTTTTAGGAATAAGTACAGAATGTCTAATACTGTTTGCCAGAATGATTCCCAGTGAGATTCAACTTCTCCTATGCACATACCAGAAACAGCAGGTCCAAAATATTGCTCCCAGTACAAGATTCAAGACCTGTTTCTTGTCCATGGATTTCTCTACAAAGAATATACTCATTCATGCTTCTATGACTTACTGCCCATTTTTGTTTCCATTTGGAGAAATACTACGAAACACAAATCTAGTTCTCGCCCTGTATGAAGTCAGAACACACAGAGAACTCTTTATCTGTTGACTACACATTACTAAGGTGTAAAGTTTGAAATAGCAAAAAATACTATATTTTTTCTGTCTTTGATAAAAAAAAAGGCAAATAAAGAAGTTGTTTATTAAATAATACTTCCCAAAGACTGGGAAGTAATTTTATGAACAGGAACTAGAGGTTAAATTCTATGCTGCACCCTCTGAGAGGTTCTTTGTAAGTCTCACAAGCTAACTGTGGGAATGCAGTGACTTAAATTGTCTGTGCACTCCTCACACATTCCTCCCAGGATAACCTGGCAAGTTGGAGAAACCATCCAGGAGTCAGACAGCCTCCTGAAATCCCTGAAGTCATGCACAGAGTAGCTGTATTCCTCCATGTTAATCTAGTTTTCATAGCAACTTGTGTATTTTACCAGACTCAAAAAGAGAATCTTTTGAAAAGTGCTTTACTCCATATATATGAAGAAATTTCATGTGGCTGGATGCAGGAGCCCCATGATATACCTACTATATACTAATTAAATGTGGGCATATATTCATTTTCATGTCAAGACCTACCTGCCATTCCCATGACTAGAGAAACAGCTTCAATTGTTTTTGAACTCCTGATGCACCATAATTCACCTTGTCTGGGCATAATGTCTGGCTTACTTTAAACCTGAGCTCCCAAATTCAGGCCCACAGAATATACTTGTAATGTACGTAAGAATTAGCTGAAATATAAGTCCTGAACAACAAAATCTCCTCTTAGTCACAACATGTGACATAGAAGAATCAGGAAGTCAAATCTGCAGAAAAAAGCCTTTTCTGCCCTTTTTTCACTCCTCTTACTTAATGTGAAAGTGATCCAAACTCCTAACTTTGATTACATTTTCCATGGCTCTACAGATTTTTAGGGTTTTTTTTCTTGCCTGCCTTTTTCTACTTTTACATTATTTTGTAATTTCTTCTCATTAACTAGCCTCTGAAAATCAAACCTAAACATATTTCTTTACATTATAAAAGTCTTGTTTCTGAAAGGAAGAAAAATTCACAACTGAGAAGCTACCAGGCCAGTGGCACACTGCAAAACTAAATGCTATATAGCAAAAAATAATTTCAGCACAAGTACAAGGAACAATGTGTTTTCTGTTATTAATTAATGCTCCATGGAAAGTGCTACCTGAAAACATAAGCAGTCGCTAGTGTCTAAGCTGAAAACTTAAGCATGATTACCATAAGACTATTACCATGTTAGTTTGCCCAAACAAATACCAGTATGAATGGCTGCATATTTTATTAAATCAGTCTCAAAGCTATCAAAAGACATTGCATAAAGTGAACAGGAAAGCCAGCAGAATTACAAAGCCACGAAGATGTATTTCCTGTTTCATGGTGCAAACACTGGATGGTTGACCTTAATCCTGGCACAGAGTATTTCAGCTAGGGCAAAAACTTGCAAGCAGATTATCCCTACTGAACACTTGATAAACCACACTGTCCAGATACAGATTACTGTTTGAAAAAGGAAAGCCAAGTACAGGCTTTCAGGACATGACCATGAAGACACCACTATCATCCTCACACAAGCATGACATCTATGAAGGCTTAGGTCCTCAGTTCACTTCCCACCTGAGCACAAGCCTGTGCTCTGTTCATACAACTCCATGGATCTGGCAAAGCCAAAGCAAGATACCTTGGATGAGGTAGAGCTCCCAGACTGCCACAAGGCTCACAAGCAGCACAACTGCCAATAAGTGTAAGAGTCAAATGGCTTGGCCTGCTCTACCATACATGGACAGTGGACAAGTTCAACTTTCATGCTACTTTGGTACCTTAGCTGGTGTGAAGAAGAGATAGTGAGGAAAAACATCAAATCTGTGTTCTATCCAATGTAAAAGTCAAAAAGGAAAAGATAAAGCCCTTTGGGTTATCACTATCAGATGAGCTCTACTAGTCATTATTTATATTGCAATGGGACTGGTAGGACTTTGCACCATGGTTCAAAACTGAAAATCTGGTTGCTCCCTTTAGACACTAAGGCCCCTTTTCACAAACTACTGCACAGGGACCAGTTATGGCAAAGCAAAAAGAATATTTAAATGCAAGATCAGGGCCTTAGTAGCAAGCATACAACTGTTTCACTAGTGGCCAGTTACATTCCCTTGTCCTGGAGGAGCTCAAAGATCTAAATTCCATTGCCTCGTATAACTGGCTTGCTGAGTTAACATTTCCTGTTGGCTATCTGAGGTCATTCTTATTTATCAACGTTGGGCCACCTACATTCCTACACTGCTGGAATAGCTTTCCAGCTCTCAGAAAAAGCCTGATTCTTATGTTGGTAAGATATACTCATGGAAACAAAATGACAGGAAGCAAAATAAGGCAGCTTTGATACAAAAATGATCGTCATGAGACCCTCAAGTTCAAGAGAAAAATAGAGGTGTCTGAAACCACTTAAATGCCCTTTTTTATAAGGGGAGCTGGCCAAGCGCAGCACAAGCTTACCAAAGTTTAAAGAAATTAAATCAGGAGGGATGCAGGGGTGGTATTCCCTATCTATGACGTTTCATGGAACGGTTCATAAAGCAAATAGTTCTCTATGGCCTTATGGCCTTACATGCAATGACAGCATCTTTTTTCTTACACAGATGTGCTGAGGAATGAAATAACGTGTGCCAAGTGAAGATAACCAGAGAGTCAAAAATGCCCAGGGAAGGATGTTCTACAAGATATACTGCACGAAGGCTAGCTACTCCCTAGGTAGGAACCATGATCTGCAGATAAATTTCTCCAAGCAGAAATGCTCATTGTATTACTGTTCTCAGAGTAGTCGTCATTCACTAGCAATAGCAGAAAATCTACAGCTTCACCTTCCAAAACAAAGAGAGGGCCAGAACGACATCCTCAGATGCTCCAGAGAAGGGCACTTTGCCAAAGGGGCAAAGTTGCCTTTATTTAACTTTCTAGCCTCTCTTTATCCTGAGGCTTATTTGACCTCAAGTAAATGGCAGCGATTATCAGCAGCTTCTGATTTACACCAGGAATATGAAACACAAACACGTCATTACATTAAAGAGAGATTAGGGCACAAAAACTCCCCTTGAAGACAGCCCTGATGTGAACCAGAATTTGGTAAAATTAGCTATAAGGCTAATGAGGACCACTGGTGATGCACTAAGCTATTTCAAGAGGGACAAACATCTGGGACCAAGAGTCTTTGTCCTTTTGTGGCTTTGTGTTTCAGTAACACTCTGGTTACTCAACAGTATTGGATATTACAGTAGACCAGCGCAGACTTTACACCCAGATTCCAATGCCATTATCTTATGCAATTAATGGCTTTTATTAAACAAATAATTGATTTAAGTTGCAAATATACACCACACAGTATACTCCAGAACTATTACAGAAATTTGCCCTGATGAGGAATGACCTCCAACAGACATAGTTCCAAAGCCAAACATTTGTTCATGATTCTTGACAGTCTCCAAATTCTTTTTTAACAAATTAGCTTGCTCCCTCATTATTCCATATTGATACAGAGTAGTTGGTGTTTTTAGCAACAATCCATTATTATAGATTCAACACATTGATTAGTGAACACGTTCACATTTCTATTTTAAAAAAATGGAGTTCACCAGTGAAAGGAGTCTCAAATGCCAGATAACACTCTTCTTCAAAACTGCTAAAATGGGCCCTATCTTTACAAGGGCATAAAACTAGCTTTAAGAGTAGGGTTTTCATGATGGAGACTTCAGTGGTATATTCTACCAAAATATCAATATTCAATGACAATATTTGTTAAGGGTATAAAAAGAATGCTGGAAGCCAACAGACCCCTAATTGCTGTCCCATGGACTGCTTTGCATAAATGCCATACTGCAGATGACATGCAATTAAAGCTGCACTGAAAAAGAAATTGAAAGCAACCAATTGCTTAAACAGCAAACAAACAAAAAAAGAGGGGCCATTTTGTAGGTGGCAATTTTTAGTTTCTTCACTGTGAAAAATAGATACAAAATATAAAATACTTATCCAGCAGCCTAGTTAAAAGTGGCGATTACTTAACACTACACAACTAAAATCATTTGGTAAATAAGTTACTAAAAGTTCACTAAGCATTTACCATTTCTTAAATATTTACTAAACAATTCAAAGTGTTTAGTGAACCTGTTTAAATTACAATTTGCTTGGCTTGCCAGCAAGCAATTTAAAACTTAAATTTTGTAATTAATGAAGCTCTATATCATAACAGGAACCAGCTTTCTGCTTAGTATTGCCCCAAAAATACTTTTATTACCACCTGAAAAAAGCCAAAGGACCCTCGTGTCTCTTCTCCTTTGGAATTGAATTGAAAAAGAAGTTTCTAAAATACTGGCTATATTTCACTCTCCCTTTTTCTTTAAATATTCATGTGGTATCTTTGCAGCTGCTCAGTATTCAGCACCTATACTCCTCTGCCCTGTCTCATGTGGCCAGATTGTGCTATTCCACGCTCATTCTCAGTTGCGAGACCACCCAAACAGTTAAAGCCCAAAGGGGCCAATGGATTCCCTCCCAAAGAGAAACATCTCCTGTAATATTCTGGGACATCCACTGCAAGCTTATGATTAGGTCTCTGAAATATTTTAAGAGTCTGTCTCTGGGGGCAGTTATTCCCAGTTACAATGAGTACTATACATATGGGGAAATGGCTTTAGGAGTTTTTGTGTGAGCTGTCATGTGGGTATAAATCAGTAATATCCCTGGTTTGTATATAACGGCATGTAGGTTTAGCTTGCAGCAGACAACTATAGCTGGCATTTGAAACAACTGCTACATAACTTTAAAATCTACAATGTAATTCATTACCATTGCTTTCTTTCACATGTAGGAGTCACCATGTTTTCTTAGCTTTTCTTGCTAGCATAACAGTTAGTTATGTTAGTATTGCCAATGAAGAGCATTAGGAAAAAAATGAATCAGGCCTCAGACACCATAAGCCTGGCTTTAAAAAAAAAAAAAAGCACATATTTTTACTAACAAGTTTCAGGGGGGAGGGGGTTGACCTATAGATTGACCCTGGGGCAACTGTCTCGCTCTGGGATAGAAACTTGGACATCTAGAGGTTACTCCATGTTTTCACCTGAAAAGTGAGATTCTCACATAATCATCTGACCTCATGAAACAGCAACGTGAATGATACTACCAAGTCTTGCATTAGTTATAAGACCATTACATTCAGTATTTATGTATTGGAAAGCAAGTAATCAGTTTTAAATGAATTGCTTACAGCTGGCCTGAAAATGGCTTTCCCCAGAGAAAACAATACTCTTCAACTTCTGTCTTTGAACTTCTGGAGATTCCTGTGTATCACCTCAAAAAATAAGTTAAACTCTTGCTTAGATGCAAATATTTGCACAAATTTCAAGCATTAATATTTTTATCCTGATTCATATCCCCACTGGATTTGCTTTTAGCAAGTGTGAAATCTACAGCATTTGATGGCACATGAAAAGCAGATCACAAGGAGGGACACTGGGGATCAGCTGGAAACATTGGTCTTTAGCTGTAGAACTGATACTCCAATATTTATAAGGGTACAATGCTCATACTTGTAAATAGCTAAAACCAACACTAAACTAGTATCTTGAAATGCTATCAAAGTTCAGTAACTGGGGCATGTACTCGGGCAATTATGCTCTCTGAACAACATTCAGGGTATTTGTAAGCCAATGTGTTCCAACATGTTACTTATATTGATAATAGCACTTAAATTCCATGCCCAGGTCAAGACTTACTGTGCTACATGCTGGACGAGTACTACACTGAAATTCTGGGTATTAAAACTGTATGGTTTATTTTGTTAGTGGTGAAATAACTATGAAGAAACATTAAAACCAGGAAACTAATATTTAAAGTAGCAGGGAGGAGCAGAGCCAGAGAACTTCAGCTACTAGATGCAATCTTTCCCTTTCACCTGAACGACAGCATGCTACTTACAAGCTGTCACTGGAACAATGTGGAATTATTCACAAGGTCAAAGTCTCATAGAAATGTATGTTCACAAGCCATGAACCATAGACTGCAGGCAATTGCTACTAAACAGCACTAAGAGGAGTTAAAAGTACATACTACTCTCTTAATATTATTTCTACAGGTAGAGTAACATTTGTAAGCACACAAGGAAGGTAAGTGAACAAAAGTGGGAAGCCAGGTGGTCTCCTGGGCATCTAAAAGGAGTGAGGGACCCATATAATCCTGATCTGTCCGTAACAAGTCTGTACTTAGGAACACATGCTAAGGATATTTGAAAGTCCCTGCTTTAGAAGAAAGACACTAATCTTAAACAAGGAGTAGAAGCAGTGATCTGTAGGAAGAGGCAAAGATTGCAAAATAGGGATAGCTGCCTCAAGCCCACACAAATGTATTTAAAATATTAATCACATAATGACAGACTGTGATATTGAATCACCATGAAATAGACCTAGTTAATGCAGAGAAAAAGGAATGTTTGGCAAAGGTGCTAGCTGTGCACATTTCAGGTAGAAACCAGCACCCTGCCAATTGCTACAATAATTAAAATAGACAAGTCTTCCATACAGATCAGCAAGACGGTTCAAGAGTTCAGTGACACCTGTATTTCTCAAGTACAGAAAAGCTCCTAGGGACTCTACTTCTAAAAATATTTAGAAACCTAATTCCTACTGATAATGGTGCGAAATGGAAACTTAAAATATGGCTGTTCACCTCCAAACAGGTGGGAGGG
>VZTL01021273.1:3711-15008 GCA_013400535.1 Scopus umbretta
GGGACCCCGCTCCGCCGCGGGCGTGGGCGCCCGGCCGCGCTCCCCTGCCTCTGCGGGCCTGCCCGGGGCGGGCGCGGGCAGCACCCCGCTCCTGGAGGGAGCCAGCGCTGCGGGGTCCCCCAGCCACGCTCGCCGCCTCGCCCCGGGTTCCCCGGGGAGCTAAGCGTGGACGCCCACGCTCAGTACCCTCTTCAGCTGCCCCTTCCTAACCTTCGGGGGGGAAACCCAGCTAGCGCATTTGTCTTCTTTTTTTTAACAGAACAACAGCGACGGGCAGCATTGCGTGCACCTAGCTTTTCAGCCAGTTTAATAATAGAACAGAGCCCGAAAACGGCTTGTTTGTAATACTTGTGCAATTATCTGCTACTATTTTTTATTATTTCCTTTACCGCATTTAGATTTGTTGTGACGTTTTAAAAAACCTGTGTGGCAAACGAGAATGCTTGTAAGAGTATTCGCCGGCTGGATCCAGCTTCGCACATACAAGCAACAGAAATTAGGGCTTTTCTCTTTAAAAAGTTCTTTGTGCATTTATCCAAAATGAAGTTTACAAGAAGATGAAGTCCATGAATGGTTGGGTGGGTATGTTCAGTTGGGTCAGGCAGCGTTACTGTAAAATCCATTTGAATGTTTAAGCTGCTATAGTGCATAAACTAATGAGTTTTAAGTTCACATTTGCAATGTAGAAGTTGGGTTTTGCTTCCCTTTTGCTATGAATTTCTCCGGCAATAGACATTTAGAAGAAGGAGTGGAGTTTTATAAAAGCAAAATAAATGACCTCCAGTTTCAGAATCGCAGCAGGCAAGTTTTAAAAGTACTAGCTGGCAGGATGAACATCTCCAGTCATTCTCCAGCTAGAAAATTAGCAAGAAATTTTGAGCGTGCTTTTCAGAAGGTCCATTTTTTGTTAGAGTATTTCATTCCCTGGAGAGTTTCAGTGCTTGCTAACTGTATCAGTTGAAAGTTATGTGCATATGTGACATTATGTTTTTGCTAAACTGTTCTTGATGATTTGGTATGTTGCAGGCTTAGTGCTCAGGAAATTATTTTGAGTCATATAGCTCTGTAATGGAGGTGGTATATTTCTATGGGTACAATTTAATTACAGAAGTGAAATGTATAAGGAGAATGAGGGACTGTGGCATATTTTCGATGTGGGATCAGCATTCAGTGATATTTTTGTCCTACTTTCTTTGAATGGTGTGACTCAGTAGCCTGCTCAGACTGTGGCACAGCACAAGGTTTGATTGAGGACTAAAATTCAACTCGGGGGAGGGGGGAAGACTAAAGTGATTCTTTGATTTGCATCCAACTATTGACAAGCATGAGAGGTGGGGTTTTTGCTTGGCTTTTTTTTTCCCCCTTAAGATTGATTAATAAGTATGTGCGTCTGTGTCATGTAACTCAGTTTCTCAACTGCATCCTGCTTTTAAATATCAGCTGTTGAAAATGACATCTTGGCAGATGACGTGCATCTGGAAGAACAGTGTACTTCACTATAATCCGTGCTTTTGATGTCTGGGCTGTGACATTAACAATGCAGTTTTCCTACGAATAGCAATCTTTGCCTGAAGAATAGAGTAAGTAGAATAATACGTGTTATTGGTGCAGAGAAAAGTCTTCCACCAAGTTAATTGTACCAAAGGCTTCTAGTATCTAGGTGTTCTGATTGTAACTGCTAAAATCCAACAACGTTCGCCAGTATTCCGAGCAAAGCATAATGCAGTTTATTAACAGTCACGTCCTCTTGTTTCTTGGCTAAATCTGTTACCTAGAGATACAGAACTGCATGGTATTGAGGGAAGGAATGATGAATGCTACAGGGAGGTGAAGCTAATTGGAAGAATGGCTATGAGGAGACTTGTCTGGGTGCCACGTGACTTTGAAGGGTTAAAATTGCCCAAGCTTCTTTTTTTTTGGACAAGGGGAAGCTATGTTCCGCTATGATAATAGTACAGTTGTGAAAGAATAACATTTAGATTATTTTTTTAAGCATAAATAATCACAGGATGGAGACAAAAACATTTCAAAACGAAGACCTTGTGTAGGGGATTTTGTGACAATCATGTCTGGGGCTCTGCCCGCGTAGTGGAGCTATTCTCTGCCATAGCTGGTCAGAACAGGGTGAACACCAATGAAGTTCTCTGTGTTTTGTCGTGTGTGTGGTGGTGTGTTTTTTTTTTTTTTAAATACCCAGTACCGTCCCTTACTTTCATCTAGATTTACTTGCTACAAGAACTAAGAGCCATGAGATCCTGTAAAGGTTGTTCATGGACCCAATAGATAAAAAGGACTGGTCTGGTTCTGGCTGTTGCTTGTATTGTAGAGAAACGTACTGGGAAGATAACTAAGAAAATAAGACCTGATCTAAGTGTAAGGAATGCCTGTTCAAATTAAAGTCCTCTTCCACAAAACTAAGTTAAAGGAAAATGGACAGCAGGTTAAATGTGAGCTTTGCAGTGTGATACTGTGGTAAAGGCGTGCAACCGAAAACAAACGCTTAAGGGTACGTGAATGATATGCACCCTGCATAAATATCATTAGGAGTATCAATAGGAATGAAAAGCATTTGCTCTGGAGATGTCACAACAAAAAAGCAATAGCCCAAAGCTAAGAAAAGCACAGTTTAGGCTTGCTGTTAGAGCAGGGGAGAAAAAGGTACAGATATTTGTCCAGAATATCAGAGGAACATTGAATTTTCATTTGCTCACAGTGAGTACAATATCAATTTTTCATAGTAATTTTATATGTAGAAGTCTCGCAGAATTTTAGGAGGTATTTTAGTTTCCAACTTCTTACACGTGATGATAGAATGAGATATTATCTTAAAAACACAACCCTCAAATACAGGTAGAGTTGTTTCTTGTGTTTATATAAACTAGGTATGTTGACTTTAGTACGTTGGCTGCTGATATTAACTTTGATGTGCTTATCAGTAACAGTAAAGATACCTCCAAATTATTTACTGATCTACCATTCAACTGGGGATCACATACAATATGGATGGAGGCAGAGCTGATGCTTGGTTTTACAGAAACATCTATGGGGACAGCTCATAAGGTTTTCCATGTTGAGGTAGCAAAATTAAACTGAAATGTGCACTCTTTTCTGATTGATGTAGTTAGCAAATATAAAATAAGAAAGCACTGGGTATAATCTAGATTTTCAAGTATGTTTGGAAGTGAGTATACTGAAAACAGAACTGACTATACTGCTGTGGGTGCTCTGGAAAGCTGAAGTGTAGTTTGAGGCCTGTAAGAGGTACATACTTGTTCTCAGCAGCTTTATTAACTTTTGAGGGTATTTTAAACGAATGTGAATGTTACTTTTTTCCCCAAACCTCTCTAAGCGAAACTAAAACACTACAAATCATGAAAGTTAATAAGCTTTACCCAGATTACAGGAGGAAGATAGAAAGCTATCGTGGATGTTTGGGTATCTCTCTCTGTCAAGAGAGAGAAGGCATGGGAAGCTTTTTTATGTATTCACTGTCTCTGGAAAAATATTTGTAGACTATGTAGATTTTAATGTTGAACATAAACTGTGAAATTGTTGACCCTGTAGACTTATAATAGTGTGGTTGTGTTGTGTATTTAAAGTAAATGAACAGGAAGTTCTACTAGTGTTTTCAGTTTATTAGCTGCAGTGAGAGCTCAGACTGAGCTGCTGCAGTCTATGAGCTTTGGCTCTGGTGATAAAAAACTTTAAACTTCTTTGCAGCAGATAAATGGTGGCATGAGCATGACTTATTATAACTGCATCTTTGTGCTTTCTTCTGCCAGTTCTTGCTACTTGAAAATGCAAGTCTCTGCATGCACGCCTTGCCACTTCTTAATTCATGCTATGTTGATTCATTCGAGGCTTAGCTTAATTGGCTCTGCTTGTGGAAAGCTGGTTTAGAACTGAGAGTTGCAGGGAGTCTCTTTTTTCCCTTCAGTATAGCTAAAGATATTCCATGTTTTCCAGTGCTATCCAGCCACAGGTGTGGGAGAGGCTAACAATGATGAAGTAGCTGTCTCTGTGGTTTGCAAAGTCGATATCCTGTCTGTGAAAATCGGCGTTTACTTTCAATTGCAAATGATAGTATGCTTTGTGCTATTGAGAGTGTTTTGGGGCACTCTGCTGCATTGGTTAGTTATACTACTTTTCCAGATCAGGACCAATTGTGTCTACTGATGGCAAGTGTGAGACTGTGCAAGCCCCATTGTATGGAACTTCTGAGCCACTTAGTTTTCCTTGGTTTTCAGAGTTTAAAATCTAAGTAAAAAAAAAAATAAATCCAAATCTTCTGTCCTAGCATTGCTGTAAGTAGAACATTGAAAAATGGAGCCTCTTACGGCTCTCTGTTAAGGGGATATCACTTGCTAAAAATCTAGAAATCATACAACATGCAGACAGCCTGACGCCTGCTTCTGAGCACCTTCAGAAGGTTGTTATGATTTTAGTGTGTTATTTAACTCCTCTTTCTTTCTCTGTCTGCTGTAAAGGTACATATATAGAAGGAAACTGACAGTTAAGGAGAATGCAGTGTTGGCCATATACCAAATGATGTTAAATTAAAATAGGAATAGCCTTTGTAAGTAAAGAATAAAATGTGGTAGTGGTAGGCCAGGTATTTTTGAAACTAAAATAACTTTCTAATATTCTGAGTAGGTTTGAACTGCCAGTTCATCCTATAGTTAACTAAACATTAAAATGAAATCTTTTCTTGTAATACTTGCTTTGCAAATGGACTTCCTTCAAGGTTTCTCTTTAGCTGAGAATTTCGAAGCTGTGGTTTATCCTGAAATGTCACTGCTACTTTCTTGTAAACATATGAATTCTCAGGTTTTAGATCAGTGTCACTAGCATGACATGGTAATCTATTTAGAGTGTGAATTTAACCTCATTAAATATCTGAGGATACCAACTGATTCCTTAAGATCCAGAGTTCATGTATGATTTGACATGGACATCTTTTAATTGGAAGTAAATGGGGGAGGAAGGAGTTTACAAACAACAACAACAACAAAATCTATGAAAAGGGGTAAAAGCCTGAAGTCATGCTATCGCTTGTACTCCAGTAGATGTGAGAAATGGGTGGGTTGTTGCAGTCACCAGATAATGCCACTGAATTTGTTTTCCCATAGTCAGATAAACTAGTTTTTTCTTTAATCTCCCCATATGCAAAATGAGATTTATATTCAGTAAAGTGTTAGACAGCTTTTTTTTTTTGATCACAAAATGACTTTCATGGCTTTTGTAATACAGAAGGGAAGGAACCAAAAACATGGGTATAGTATCAGTATTCTGTTACTAATAATATATTAAATAGTTTTCTAGTAGGATTTTCTTTAAGTACCTGCAAATTAGAGTAGCACTGTGTGACAAAAAGCTCAGCTCCTGTAATGGTTCAGGCAATTCAACATCGTAGCAGGGTTTTCTCCTGTGACAATAGTCTTTCTTGTAATTTTGTTCTCCTCTTTTAAAACAGAGGCCTGTTCTCCAGCAGTGGAAGAGGTAAGTTCTGTGCATAGAGTGAAAGTTTTTTCAAAATGTGAGTTGAGTAGGAGGCTTCTTAACAACAAATAGATAAATACTTGAAAATTGAATATTGTGCCATAAGCTTAACAAATTAACAAAACAGACAAAAAAATTCCCAACCCCTTAGCTGAAGTGGTTAGTTAGAATGTACCGAGTGTAGGATTTCATATTAAAGTGTACTTAATTCGGCTTTTTTCTGTAATACTGATTTGGAAAACGGTTAGTATAAACTGAGATACAAGACAAACATAGGGGATTGCCTAAGGTTTTGTATCATCTTCAGTGCTGATGTGAAGTGCTGTCAGTGTTCAGACATTTTACAGAATGACATAAATTTAAAACTTCATTATTTTTAAAATATTAAACTAGGCTAGAACTATTAGACTGGAATGTTCATATCCGCACCTCTGTAAAAGTGCGTACAGCATCACCAGCAGAGGAAAGCAGCCCTAGTGAACAGCGTGTGCATTTTTTCCTAAAAGAAGCAAGATTATGAAAATGTAAAAACATTCTCTGTAATGTTCAGAATTAATAATATAAACTTGATCTGATCTGTAAGCTTTGATGTTCGCAGCACTTACCATTGAGGTTTTTTTCTTTCTTCTTCTTTTTTTTTTTTTTTTTTTTTTTTTTTTTTTTTAGTCATTGGTCACCTTGTTTCATGTTGATTTGCACAAGAAACATTTTTTTGTTTATCTTTCTGCTGCCAGTAGACATGCCCTTGCTGGTTTGGCTGGGAGAGGCACTATGATACAGCATCAAAATGCCTTTGTGTGTTCACTTTGTAGATCATGTAGTACAAATGCCAATTCATTTTCTACCAAACCCTGTGAATTTAGATGTGCTTTCTCTCTCACCCACGCAAAACACAGCTAAGATTCAACAGCTTGCCTGTCATATTATACTAAGAAAAAGTGATAATTCTTGGAAATACATATGATTCTGCTAATAGTAATAGCTGATCTACTTTTAAGGTGGGTTTGTATTTTCTACATTTAAAGAAAAAAGGTTCGTAGGACAGCCATGAAAGATCTGACATTCTTGGTGGGAAGGAAAATGAGCTAGCATCATATGAAACTTTTGGAAAGGTTTTTAGTTCTTTTTTTTTTTCCTTATTTCTAATTCTGTAGGTTGTGTTGCCATTTGTTTTCACCTTGCACACTATTTTGTCCTAGAATATGGACTGATAAACACATTATTTCCATAAGTTACTGTTTTTGCATTCATTAGTAGAGTAACAAGTTGGTATAGGGCAACTACTTGTAGAAGCAACATAAATACAGCCAGCTTACTTGAGAGATCTGTGTTTTTAACTGTTGTAGCTAGGGTCTCTATTTTTCAACTCAAAATATTTATCATCAACACTAAGTCAGATGTGATTCTTCCCATATTGTGTGTGTGTGGGGGGGTGTTGTTTGTTTTTTTTTCCTGGTGGCTTTTGTTTTTAACATGTGCTCTCTTGCTGTCTCCTACCTGTCCTTGTTGGTATGATAATTTTACTATACTTTTAAGCAGAATTTTTTTGGTATCACTGATACTGGACATGTACCTTGTTTAGTTGTTGATTTATTAACCTCTGGAATGAAAAAGTATTTGGACTGTCCTGCTTCCTAGTTGGGCATATCTTTCGTGAAAGAAAGTAGAGAGATGAAGAAAAAACTTTCTGCTGAATCCAGCATTAATCTCATATTGGATTTATTTAAGTAGCATACTGATACATTAAAGGCCTGTTTCCATTGTTAGGGACTGAAACTGGATTTCTACTTTGTATATAGGATGTATATACATATATATGTATATATATGTATATAGGATGTATATACATATATATGTATATATATACACAGCATTGAGGGTGAAGAGATCAATGACAAGGAAGATTTATTTGTCTCACCGTTAAGAGATTGTTGAATCAGATTTGAATCGTGTGGTGCAGTCTTTTTCCTGTACTTAGAAGAAGGTTAAAACAGTTTCTACATAAGCAGAAATAGGAAATAAAGCAACAACAAAGCAAGTTTTGCGTTCTGTGAGTACATGCAATTACAATAAAACTTGCATGCTCTACCAGTGGCGAGTGTGGAGCTATGCAGATCTCGCTGCAGGCAGAGAGGAAAGTGTCCCCTCTGGGAAGAAAGCTTGCTATATTTTTTGGACTAAAATACTTGCTTGTTAAAAAATGCTACTAAATAGCAGTATTTTGAACTTAAAGTAGCTGTTCTGTTTGTGATCTTTCAGGTGCTTTTTCTTGTATCTCAAGTTCCCAGAATTTTATGCTTCTCCTGTGAAGTGCTTGATTCATCAAGTACTTGATGCTGTGAGCTGTTCTACAAAAGACACTCTGTTTCTCAGATTCTTTATATTTATTTGGAACAAGAACAAGTGGTCTACACATAAAGAGGAATGTTCTCATAACCTTCTTCCCTTGTGCATATTTGAATGAGAATTGCTTGTTTATATCATTTCTAATCCCACAGTGACAGGTTACAGAAGCATAAACAGTGTGACCTTTTAATGTGATCACAGGAAGTAAAATGTGAAATCTATTTTAAAAATGCATCTTCAACTAAGGAAGAGTATACTTCCTTTTTCTGACAGGAAAAATAACCCATACCAGTTCAGAAGATCTCAATTCCATTATACTGTGTAGGGCCTATTTTTTCCACTGTCTTCTGTACAGTCTCATTGCAGCTGCTTGAAGTAGGACTACAGCTCTGCCATCCTTGTGTAGAGTTGTTTGTCCTTGCTCTGTGTTGTGCCGTTGTAAATGACTAAAGGTGGGGGCTGCTGGAAAAACAGAACTCTGATATGAGCAAGAGGTTTTAATAAGAGGAACTTCTTTTGGAAAGAAGGAGAGGGTGGGTCATTGGAGCAAGAACTGGAAAAATACTACATAGCTTATTAAACAGCCAAGATACATATACACACGTTTTAGAAATTTTCTGAATATTTCCAGAAATGGAAGAAAAATGGGGAGAGTTTTAACCAGCAAAGGATGGGGGAGTGGACAGCTACCCAACTCTAAAAAATGTTTTTGTTTGTTCCCTTTACAGTCTAATTAAATTGGAAGGCAACAATGTCACTTGTTTCTCAAACTTCTGACAACGAAGAATTTTCACATTAAATCACAGTTGCTACCTAGAACTGTGCAGTGCCCAGCAGTGTCTGTAGGATGACATGAACGAGAATCTTGTTTTGACTTGTACAGTGGTTTCATTCTGAGTATTGATATCTTCTCAGAATTGGCCTGAAGTGTTTCATGACCAGAGCAGATCTGCCCTTGTACTGTTTCAAAACTAGCGTAGTAAATATGTGAAGGACAACATGTGTTGTGAGCCGACAAACCCATCCTTTTTATCCTTGCGTTTTACAACGCTGGCTGTGGTTGAATTGATAGCGTACTAAAAACACGGTATTGAATGGGGGGGGGGTTGATTTTTTGATTTGCCAGTGAGCAATATTATATAGATGGCTCATTATTAATTCCCCTTTAGATAGCAATTGCCTTCAGTTCTTCTACGATACTCTCTCTGAAAACGGCCACCTTTTAACAGGCAGCTAAACTGTGAGAGAGCAGGTGGCAGCCAGGCTCTGCTTGGCAGAAGCCAGCAGCGGCAGAGGTGGGTGGTGAGCACCGGTAGCTGCGGCCTGGGGACAGAGAGGGTCTAAGCAGCCCGGGGCGCAAAACCCCGGGGCGGTCAGCCCTCCTCTCTGGAGGCAGGCTCAGGATCAGGGCCCTTGTCAGGGAGTACCCCCAGGCCTGGGGCTTGTTTGTTCTGTGTCCATCAGACTCGTCTTGTTTTGAATAGAGGTGAAAGACTGGAACAGGAGGCTGAAAATACGTAAAATCTTTACAGCTGCTAAGTTACTGGATTTATTAGCCGACATGAGAGCATTAGCGGAGAGGTCTAATCTTACAAGTCTTTTTAAAGCTTGTCAAGAAGCAGGCAGAACAGAAAGACTTCATGGAAACTACTGACTTACACCTTATTTGTCATTGATTTCGTGTTTATAATTTGTGTAAAGCTTACCGTTCAGAACCTCCGATAGGAGCGAGTCAATTATGCTGGGCTTGACTTGATTGCCTTATACACGCCAGCATACAGGCTACTTTTCTGTGACTGACTGACAGCAGGAAATTCCTTATTTGCTCTTGTGTCTGCTAAGTTCTCTACCACGAGAGGTGGGGATTTTGGGTGGTAAAACTGTTATGTGCTTATCATCTTTTTAAGAGTAGCTAGATAAGTTAGTATTGCTACCTAGTTAGGAGCAAGCAGTCAAACATTTATTGTTTACGTGTAATGTCTACATCTTTAGGGTTTTCCTGTACTAAAGTCTTTCCTATCAATGTGTTCTCCCTATAGAACTATCTCTCTGCAGACAAAAGTCTGTCCTGGAATGCTTAGAGAAAAATAGGCCAATCTTCTAGTAAAAATGCTTTGCCTTCAGCCGTGTTTATGTGAGAAGAGGCACTTGTGTGTGATTCTTTTGGTCGATACCCTTTTTTCGTGGATCAGTGCTCGGAAGCCTTCGGCGTAACGGTCTTTTGGAGGGCAGGGGAACAGAAAGGGATGTGATGGGGTGAAGGGTTTTTTAAAGATGTTTGGAAGTTACTACCTTTTACGCTTTCTTTTTTTTCCCCCCTCTCCTTTCTGCAAGTGTTCCAGATATGTGCTAGGGCTGCAAATGAGGTCGGAGAGGGCCACCACCTCATAAAGCATGTTCAGTCAAGGCTGAGGACTGGCTGCGGCGGGCAGGAAGTGGAACGCGATGAGCAAGAGCCGCCAGGAGCTGCGGGCTGCGGCGCGCTGGGGACGGCGCCGTGCCTGGGCTGCAGGAGGGGCGCGTGGGGAGTAACAGGAGTCGTGCCTTTCCACCGGGGATGCTGTCGCTGTAGAGACAGAAGTTATGATAGTTTCTTGGCCTTGCTAAACGAATTGGTGTTCTCGGAGTGAGTTATTTTAAGCTGGCAGCATTAGTGGGTGGATGAAGTGGCAAGACGTTTTTCATCTCATCTGATCCGTGCAACTCGCTTTCACTCGCAGATCTGTTTAATTAACATGGGGAGGATTACATAGGCCTTTGAAGGCCTAGCTTGTCGAGTTTTGCAGTCTTTTTCGTGTACTGGAGTGCAGAGTGCTAGTCTGTCCTGCGTTAGGATGTCTGTGAAAGCTTATCTTGATTATGGGACGTGCCTGTTTAAAAAACAAATGTCAGTTGCTTTCAGATGGGGAGGAGACAGCCTGCACAGCTGGAGGTGAAAGCTCTCACTCACTGCAATGACAGTTATAACAATATCTAGTAACTGGTTCTGCCAGTGTCTTAAAGTATTGCTTTGCAACTTGGTGAAATAATAAAATACAGAATAAATTTTAGCATTTAAGGTATGGCGGCTTTTGGGTTAAGGGAGGGGTTGTATCTTTCCACAGGAAGTTCTTTTGTTGACCATAGGGAGATTTTCTTACACCTTGTCTTTTCTGAAGACATACTTTTATTTGCCTTTCCTGTGTGAGAACTAAATGCTAATACACGCTAGAAACTGTGCTTATGGTAAGTAAAATGCAGTATCCATATCCACTGTGACTAAAGACTTAATATGCATTGGTATTTGTGTGTGAAAGGCAGCTAGTAAAGCAAAGTGCTCAGAAACCTACCTCAGATCTAAGTAGCTTAACTACTCTGAATGTCAGTTCAGCAAACGTTACACCTCTGCTGTCAGCATGTAAGGGTTAAGTTTCTCTTTCAAAAAAAGTATTGATTTTTCTCTTTTTTTTTTT